>VMBQ01001921.1:54166-75133 GCA_007657795.1 Dreissena rostriformis | reverse complement strand
AGACTAGCCTGTGTCAGACAAGTTGGACTAGCCTGTGTCAGACAAGTTGGACTAGCCTGTGTCAGACAAGTTGGACTAGCCTGGGTCAGACAAGTTGAACTAGTCTGTGTCAGACAAAGTGGACTAGCGTTTGTCAGACAAGTTGGACTAGCCTGTGTCAGACAAGTTAGACTAGCCTTTGTCAGACAAGTAACACAAGCCTGTGTCAGACAAGTGAGACTAGCCTGTGTCAGACAAGTTAGACTAGCCTGTGTCAGACAATTGAGACTAGCCTGTGTCAGACAAATTGGACTAGCCCGTGTCAGACAAGTCAGACTAGCCTGTGTCAGACAAGTTAGACAAGCTGTGTCAGACAAGTTAGACTTGTCTGTGTCATACAAGTTGGAATAGCCTGTGTAAGACAAGTTAGGCTAGCCTGTGTCAGACAAGTTGGAGATTCCAAATCTTTCCTGATATTCTATTCTTGTTTTGTTTTTTATTATAAACCTTAACCTTTAAGCTTGTTATGGTCTATGTGTCACAATTGTCGAAAATGAAAACAAATCAATGCATGTTTTTGTCTTGATGTCAAGAACCAAAGATTAGCTAATATAACATCTATGCGGCGTGGGGATACGCGTCGGCCGCTGACGCGCCATTTCTATTTTTGTTTTAGATTTGATCGAGAATGTAACCCGCCTCCCAGTGTCGCTGTTCCCCATGGGTACTACTTCCCCGTACCCCCATTTTTTTTTCGTACCCATTTTTTTTTCGTACCCAAATTTTTTTTGTACGCATTTTTTTTTCGTGCCCAAATTTTTTTTCGTACCCATTTTTTTTTTGGCATAATTTTTTCGTACCCAAAATGTTCACACCCAATTTTGTTTTCGTACCCAATTTTGTTTTCGTAAACCATTTTTTTTTCGTACCCAAATTTGTTTTCATACCCATTTTTTTTTCGTAGTCAAATATTTTTTTGGCATATTTTTTTTGTACCCAAAATTTTCGTACCCAATTTTTTTTTCGTACCCAAAATTTTCGTATCCACATACACAATTGTGATGATGTAGATAAACTTAAACTGATGCATTTATATCCATCCTCTTCAAAAGCATCGTCACATCAGAATTGTCAGTACTTTGATTTGGGGTCGGGTCCGTTTGGATTGGGATCGGGTCCGTTTTACGGCCTTTTTTAAATAGCAGGAAAACCCCTTAACGTATTATAATTTTTATGACCTCAATTTGACGGTTTTTGGGTCGAATATTGGTCACATTTCACTAAAATAGTATTCTTTTTGCCATATTGCAGGTAAAAAGCCACCCCACCCACCCTCTCCGCAAATATGTTTTGCTGTTGCAAAATTGTGTTGGTACCTCTGATGAATCATTAGAATATATTTAATGCACATTTTATTAAAATAAAGCAATTTTACGTTTTCAATGTGAAGTGAATGGTTATAAAAAAATCCAGCAAAATCGCCCCACCAGTACTTTCAGTACTTTGATTAATATGTGAGTTAATTTAGAAAATAATAAAATGGTAACACTGTGGTATGTCAAACTTTTATTCCTGACTCTACGGGAGATACATCATAGCTACTTAATTTGCAGCCCCTTATATCGCCCCTTATCATATATCGTTTATGTTCACATTAAGTCGGAAAATTAAAGCATGGGCTGAACTGCAAATATGTGTATAGGTGTCGATATTATTTGTGCAAACACAATGCATAATTCGTTCCCTACGAAGAAGGTGTGTAACACATCGCGATTATAAGCAACAACCCACGTGTCTGCACAACATAATTGGTATTTCTAATCTGTTGAAATCAGGTTATTCCTAAACACAACTGTTTTGACAATTTAGAGAGATGGAATATACTACAAATGAATTGAATGTACACGTTTAATAATTAGATGTAATAAAATAAGATGCATTGTTTGAATGATATGTACCCCATAATTTGGCGTATAAGGCTTGCACAATTATTTTATCTGTGTGCTTGTTTATTTGGCACAGCCAGCCACAGTTTGGAATGTTATTAATTATACGAATATGTGACAAGTTGTATACGGAGAAATGTACTTGTGATATAAAATATTTTGGTATGCTGGTGGTGAAAAGTTGCACAAATAAATATATTGATTTGTTTTACTCCTGTAGTTGTGTCCATATGGAGTAAAAAAATATATACATTTTTTAAGAATTCCATAGACAATTATGATTTTATCAAGTAGACAATAAACCGTCTTTAAAATGGCTCTTCAAACGAACCATTTTGCATAAATCCTTATTAATTGTTATTTGTGTAGGACGTTATTGATCTTTCTAGGCTATGTTTATTACACGTTACCATTTAGGGAATCGATTTAAGTACTACATATGAATAAACAATAACTAATTAACTAAATAAATAAATAGCTAAATAAATGTGTAATAAAAATACATAAATAAACAAACAAACAAACAATATATATGTAAATAAATAGACAGATGAACACATAACAAAAAATAATCAATCAATAAATAAATAAATTACAAAAATGTAATGCGTCTTATGTTACCATTAGTGGATTTGCTTATCTGGTTTTGAATCGTTATGGTGCCACTAAATATCCTACACTGGTCACGCCGCATTGTTGTTAACTCAAAATATTTGATAATACTGGTCATGTGCAACCATTCACGATTTTTTTAAACACATTTTATGTTTTACATAAATATGCGTACAGATTGGTATGTGTCGGTCACTAGTTTTTTTCTTCTGCAGGCCATACAGAAACAATACGACCGTGATCACAGTTGGGATTGCAAAAAAATAACAACGACAGCATTTGTATATTATTATAATCATGTGTGCGTATTACCGCTTTTGTCCATAATAAATCGGTTGCTATTAGTTATGTAAATGATTATTCTGTACTTGTGAACTTAAACACCGTTTATTTCACACACGTTTAAACATCATTGTGCTTGCAGCAAGACCGAGAGAACTGTCATAAGTCATGGCATCGCTTGTGAAATATCCTGGTAGATAAGGTCCATTCAAATTGAGGAAAGTATAGCAGCGATTATACCACCAGCCTCCTCTCCATATTACTGCACACATGTGTATCATATCATATGTATTAAGTGAATTATAACGGTCAACCCTTTGATCATATGTACTGAAGGCATTGCCGGCCGGGGCACTATTGGGGTATTTTATGGAGCTCACAGTAAATGAGGATGTGGTATCAACTGTAATATAAAACAAAAAATACCTGTGTAAGCATATCAAGTATTATTAATTAACTTATGTATATAACTTTGTTATTAATGCGCGTGATTATACATGATCGCTAAAGTCAAATGAATAACTTTAAAGGTGCATTTGTTTCATAGTAATCTTACTTTTTCAAAGTAATAATGAAGTTCAAAGTGTTATGAAATGTATGTATATACATACGGTATTATACATGTGTGACATACAGCTGTATTTAAAAACTATTGCATTACAAAACATGATATAAATTCCACAGTCTCTAACTTCAGAATATACACCAATCAAAACAGAGGCACTCAAGTATAAAATAATGCTTCATTCCTCTAACTATAGTAATATTACTTCATTTTGAATAAAAAAATCGTTTAAAAGTAATAGTTGCAATAAATAAATTACTGCATTATTTTGTAAAGGTCTAAACCGATTGATATGCAGACTTGGTATTTTAAATTTCGTCAAGATTGGCCTGGCATTTTTCGTAATCCTTAAAGAAATACCGTTGCGCGAGAAAGATGAAGTATGCATTTGGAGCATCGTGTTTTATAGTGTGACTATTGTGCACGAGGTTATACGGCTTCACATAACCTGACGAAGTGTAGTAAATTAAATCATTCCAAAACCGAAAACTAAATTTTCTGTAAAATACGAAATACATAAGATATTTAACTAGCACTGCCTATCTAGCTAGCGTACAGTTTGTGTGAACTGTTTTATGTCATTTTATTATACACACAGTAAAACGAGGTGGAGCTATGAAAGGAATAACTTTGTCTCACCGATGGTCTACGCCTGAATGTTTGCGAGATCAAACCAAACTCAACATCGAAGGATTTCGAAATGGCACAAATTAAAATATGTATCAGACCAAATGTCTTGGACGAGAATCAAATGGATGCTGTCAATGTTTTTCATTTAGTTCAGTTCGTTATTGTCAAAAAAAAAGAAACTGCTTAGCTTAAACTAGACTATTTGCGAGAAATGTGTTTCGTTATTGAGAAGGTCAAACATTACCTACGTAAATTACGCAGACAAATAAACTAATAAATCTCTTACCACCATTTGACCGTAAACGCGACCCAATGTTCAGAGTGTAGTTAGTTCCAGCTTGCAGACTAAAGTTGCCATACATATCGTATCCCTTGCTTCCATTGGAACGCACAATGTCCACTCGGAGTTGGTAAGACCCACGGGATGTCATCTCGTGAATGTACTTTAGACCTTACAGTTACAACAGTTTAAAATTACTTATATGATTACTATGTATAGTGGATGATACCATGGGATCTTTTAATTTGTAAATATTGAAATTAATCAACAAACATTTTATATAGGAGATTTCATGATCGAAACTTAATGAAGAGCAATTTTGGTGAGTCAGTCGAACATCGTTAGTTGTCCGTTGATCGCCGTATGCAATAACTTTATATAAAATCCCTAAAAGCCCAAGTTTGAATTCTATCCAAATTTGACACGAATTAGTGTAAATTATTTTCACATATTTGCAGAAACATGACTTGATTAGTTGTTTTTCCTTTGAATGTTAATAATATTAAATATGTTCATGTAATTTATGTAGAATTATTTTATTATGTTCAAATGATACCTTGTTTCATCATATATTATTTTTAATTGTCAATCTTTACATAAAAAATATAAGATTTTGAGTATTTCAAAAGCGTGCTTATTTCAAATTTTATACACATGTAACTGTATGTTTTAACGCTTTTAGCCCACCTGATGACAAAGTGCCCAATGTGAGCTATTGTGTGATCGGTGTCAGAAATCGAGCATTGTGCTGTGTGCGATGTCAACTTTTAGCTTGTTATTTCCGTAGGGGCCACATTTTTCGCTCAATATTGATTCAACTTAGGTATTACAATCATTTTCATTAACATTTTAGTATATTACAATCAAGTATGTAATTTGGATCTTTTGCACCCAATATTGCTGCTTCTTCCTGTAGGTGCGCGATGATGATCTGAAATATTAACTATATGATGCTATATTCTGTAATCTTTTTGTAAAAAGAAGGGATGTAGTTGATGCGTGTTCGTAATTTCATTTCATCGTGCCTCAAAAACGTGTAACTCTGTTGCTCTGGTCTCCTTCCTACCATTGAGTTATTAAAAAGTAACTAAATTGAATGCGTTTTAATTCCCTTTTATTATTGTTTAATTTGAGTTGCAATGCTATGAGGTTAAATTTTATTTACACTTATATATGTATCATGAATATTGCTGGGCCAAGTGTAAGGTTGAGCGCTCTATAACCGGTTTAAAGCCCCCAGTGCTTAGCATTGGCCGTTCCAAGGCGGTGACCCCAGCTTTATTCTACTATGTGTATATGTTGTTTTGTGCCCTACTGTACCGGCTTGGCAATTGATTCCTTGCCATAAATAAAGGACCACGAAGGTGTGTATGATAGAAATGCAATACTGCTGCAGCTTCTGGAGTTTAATTTCTTCATATTGGTCAGAATTTTAATCTTGACAATACTAATGGCAAATTCGAATCTAGATTAAATGGGGGTAAAAAAACTAGGTCCCCTGGTCAAATATAGAAACCATGTTTATGATTCAATAATGATGAAACTTAGTAAGACTGATTCTCTTGGCGATATGAAGGACGAATTAAAGTATATGTCCGATTGCGTTAAAAACTAGGTCATAAGGTCTTTGAAAACACTTTATTCTATCTTCGCTAAATGCCCCAATGCTGAACTAATTATGATGAAAGTTTATCAACATGTTGGTCTTGACGATATCTAGGCGGAGTTTAAAATAGGGATCTCTTGAAATAATAAGGTCAAAAAGTATTATCTTAGATAACTATTGTACTTTGAACTTTAGGTCATCATGGTCCTCTTGTAAAATGTTTATCGTGATGTGTAAGACGTTTTTCCATTGTATATAGTATAGTTTATATAGAAATACAAAAATCATGAACAACACGAAATCATGGAACTTTAACGTTACAAAATTGCTGCGTTTATATCAGATCTTATAATTGAAGACAATGTGTCGTATTTATTTGAAAGTTAAATCATGAAAACGAAATCATGTATTACTATCACTTGCGTTCATACTAAAGCGTATGTAAATAAAATACTTGAAATGTACATTTTATATAGCCTACCAATTAGATCATTAACTCTCACCAAGCCAGTGTTCAGCGTGAACAGATCCAAAACCGTATTCATAGTCACTGAAGTTTCGAGTAAAATTCTCAATACCATCAAACCGCTTTTGAAAGACCTAAAAAAGACCAAAATCGGGTACTTAAAACAATATACTAAAATAGAATGAAAAAGTAAAATGCATACAGCAATTTGTTATGGACAACCCCTAAATTATAGCATAATGCCAAAGCCAAGTTTGTACGTTTGCATGTAAACATTTGAAGTTTTTTTTTTTATTCTTTATTCAATATTCGTTTATAAACAACCATACATTCTCACTATCGCTTTATTATTGATTGTTACATCCTTGAGTAGTGTTACATCGTATACTACCCATGTGTATATCCGCCCTACTGGAATAATAGTTGATCCTTTGACCATACACATATTAATTATTGGTAGTTTACAATGACCACAATAGTTCGACACTTCAAGCATAAAGAGGTTGTGTTATTGAAGAGAATGCCACAAAATATATATAATAGCAAAATAATCGGTATTGGAATAAAACATAATAATTTTGCGTTCGTTATATATATATATATGTTTGCTTTAAGCCACCCACCCCACACCCACTACACACAGTTCACATGTATGTTGGTATGTTGGTTGGAGTGAGTGGAGTGGCAATATTGTATTTGCAATGTAACTGATACTACCGTCCATCCTCCTCCATCCGTCTCCATGTCACAGTACACCTGCATTTTCGTGTGAGTTAGAGGGGTGGAGATTGTGTACACACCACTAAGCTGGACAGCCAAACTGTTAAGTAGCTCAGAGCAATCTTTCACTAAACAAAAAGCAACAACAATGTATCAAAACAACAATTTATTGACTTGTTTCCAGTATTTCTTCCTGCAGTTATTTCGTTTCTATAAAATAGAGATCTAACTACTCATTAATCAAACTGATCATATTGTTAAATTGTTATATCAAATATAGCGATCTTTACTTCGTACTACCCTATGTAGTTATAGCATTGAACATACTATACCATAACCAGTGTTGTACTATTGGAGTAATACCTTGTCAGCAAAACTGATTCATGTAAAACGTTACCTTCGCATTCAGATGTGGAACAACCTTGTGTTTGCGTCGTAAGGCCAGGACAATCTCTCCCGCCATGTAGAGGTGCTGGATTGGCGCACACTCGAGTACGTGTCTGGTTACAGTGAGATGTACACACGGACCATGTAGTCCATGTGCCCCATTGCCCGTCCACTTAAAACACTAACTTATATTAAATACTATATGGGGTGTGTGTGCAAGCTGTTTGTCTGAACCATCAGACTGCATAATATATCACATTATGCAAAAATAACTTCTATATAATTGTAAAGTCCAGAATGGTTTATCTTCACGAACATTGAACACGAACATAATTAAACAAGATGGAAATGATTGCCCTATATTGCTCATCTGAATTTAATTTACTATGTACATTCGACAAACAAGTGACGTCTTTGGGCGGGGGTAATTTTGACCAATATTTTAATAGTTTGGTATAAGACCACCTGAAGTTCCAGCGGATTTTTTCTATAATGCATCCATAATTAATTTAAATCCACAATCTACATTATATGTCAGATTATTTCCTGCCATAATTAAATGTTTTGTGTTGGTGTATCATCAATTGTTTTGCCAGTTTAAGATAAAAAACAAACAAACAAGCACATCATCACATGCGTTTGCCAATTTGAGGTAGAAAAATATTAACATAAGTCATATTATACTTATTTTCAAGAATTAACGTTGTCGTAACATACACCATAACGACTGGAGTTTAAGCAAACGTTAACGTACCCGTGACCTCAGAACTTGACCAAGAACTGATCTTGCCGTATATAGCTTCACACTGTATGATATCAGTGATTTAATATAGTACAATATGTGCTTTTTATTAGCATTACTTACTATTAATAAATCCACATATGAATTCAAGGGGTGTCTCCCACTCAAACATTTAACACATATATTGCAATAAAGTTCCGTTACATACCATGCATAAACGTGTTCTTCCATTTACAGCATTATGCAGATATAAATTTTAATAATATCATACATCCATCCAAACTTCAACTAGGCGAGAAAATGAAAAAAACAATTTCATAATTGAGAAAACTTGAAAATTATTACGTTTTAGGCACGTTATAAATAAACCAGACTTATGTTATTCAGTTTCATCAATGTAAAAATGTTATTTATATGTAATTTATATTACATAAACACGTAAATCAAGCGTGATCATGTCCAAAGAAAAAAAAACAGACTTATTTGTATGAATGAAAAAAAAACACACACACATTCGCCACCTCACAAAAATACAATAGATGCGTAGTTATCGGATGGGCTGTCTAATTACCAGTTGTTGATTGTTTAAGGGCTGGGTTATTTCTCTATATGTTGATTACTTTATACGCAGTTGCTTTAACCTACCTTGATCACAGTTTTTTCCGGTCCATCCATTCTCACACTGACAAACGTAGTCGTTGCTGCTTTCGAAACAATTACCATGGACACATGGGCCTATAGAACATGGGCCCTGACCTGAAATCCAACATGTAGTAAAAGATAGCTGTTATTAAAAAAAACGCTTTTAACATGATGCAGCTAAATTATTTCAAGAACGGTATACATAATATTTAAATCTCGCACGTGAACAGAATAAAATAATGATTAATGATGTAATATGATATGGCATTATGCCACTAGTGCACAATAACATTGGAAACTCTGATCCAATTATTTTAAGTGTTATTACACCCTGACTGATAACACTTATTAACTACACCCATTTCCAAAATTATTATGTCGCTGACAGATAAAACAATTTCAACCACGCCCACATTTGCGATTATCATGCTTCTTTGCAATGTTAAATCATTCATAACTCGTCTGAAATGGCGTTTGAAAAGGCTTGGTAAGCCTCGCCTTTTAACGAGGTAATCCTCGCCTTTTAAATGCCGACTCAGACTCGTCAGATATCGTATGTTATCAAAAGTCACCAACCATATATTCTATATGTATACATAATGTAAAAAAAATCATTTGTTTATGAAGAGAATCATAACTTTCGAAACAAAAACTACAAACCAAACTACTTACGTTGATCGCAAATTTTGCCTAGCCAGCCTTGTTCACATTGACAAAAGTAGTCCGCTGATCCCGAGAAACAGTTGCCATGCAAACACGGATTACTGGAGCATAGGTTAAGATCTGAAATTTTTAAGAACTGAATACATGGACAAAACAGTTACGGTATTGACCATACATCAATGTGGAATAAAATGTTCATTTATATTACATAAAAACGTAAATCACGCGTTATCACGCCGATAAAAAAACAGACTTATGTGTATTAACGTAAATAAAACCACCCATTCGCCACCTCACAATACGTGTATATTTTCGTTGATATCGGATGGGCTGTCTAGTAACCAGTTGTTGATTGTTTAAGGGCTGGGTTTTTTCTCTATATGTTGATTACTTTATACGCATTTGCTTTTAATCTACCTTGATCACAGTTCTTCCCGGTCCATCCATTCTCACACTGACAAACGTAGTCGTTGCTGCTTTCGAAACAATTGCCATGGACACATGGGCCTATAGAACATGGGCCCTGACCTGAAATACAACATGTAGTAAAAGGTAGCTGCTATTAAAAACGCTTTTAACATGATGCAGCTCAATTTTTCAACAACGATATACATAATATTAAAAACCTCGCATGTAAACAGAATAAATTAACCGCGGTTAATAAACTTAGAATGTGTGTAGCTATTTCATTTAAATCAAATATTCATCAAATATTCATTGTCAAATGCCACACTGTGTTCATTCTTTAATTTACTTACGTGTTCGCTTATATAAAATACAAACACTAGGTTAAAAAAAAACAGACTCTTCTAACTGTGTTTAATAGCCTCTGCATAGCGAGAGAACATAAAACGGTCGTTGGATCAAGGTTTCAAACCGGTAGTTGATAACTGTGTAGTTATTAAACGCAAACATTGCTTGCTGCGTAAAAATGTAATTTGATATTTTTTGTAATCTGTTAAATTTGTTTTTATATGAAGAGACTCATAAATCTGAAACAAATGCTACAAACAAAACTACTTACGTTGATCGCAATTTTTGCCTAGCCATCCTTGTTCACATCGACAAAAGTAGTCAGCTGATCCCGAGAAACAGTTGCCATGCATACAAGGACTTCCGGAACATAGGTTGTGATCTGAATTTTTTAAAAACTGAATGAATAGACAAACGACTAGGTGACCAAATGTTCCCGAAATCGATACTTCCGTGTAGTGTATTGCATGGTATTGCTTGCGGACGATCATTTTACATTTGCCAAATCGATTGTTATTGTTGTTATNGTGACCTTGAGAAAATCTATTATTAGCCTCGGTGAACTTGACCTTGACCCCAGTGACCTCAAACCTCATCAAAAGGTAGAGGTCCATGCAAGGTACCTACATGCCAAATATGGAAGAGATCGGTAAAATATTGAAGGCGCTATGAGAAACTGTAACAAAAGTGTGACGGAAGGAATTAGGAATAACGGGAGTTCAAACTGGCAACTATATGCTCCCCATCTATATATATGGGGAACATAAAAACATCCACCATCCGCTCAAATGGGCACGTGCATATTTAAAACTCAGATTAAAAAAACTAAATATAGTTAATACATATGTACTATTGTTGCTGCAATAATGGGATTGCGTTAGTGGTCCAATAAAGCATAACTGTATGGGTAGGTCAATTAATAAACAAAATCAACTTGTACGTGTATCCTTTTTTAAATTTAATAAAAGTAATGAAAGAACATAATGATTAATTTAAGACATATGTACCTGTTGGTTTTGGTAGTGTGTGCGTTGTTGTCGAAGCAGTAGAAGTGATTACTAAAACAAAAATCGAAGAGGTTAGTAGATCTAACGGAAAATCAATCTCGGTCCTATCTATATAGATAAAACGTAACTAACTTAAAAAATATTTTCGATGTAAATTGGTGTGAACAGTCCAGGTTTGTTTGCGCACTTTAAGACGTTATGACAGAGCATACAGTTCGTCTGAGTTATTTTCACGACAGCATCACCTCCTTTAAAATGTAAATCACTGCTTTTTGTATATTTGTAAGATTGGGATATATTTATTTAGTTTTGTCACACAATTAAATTCACTAGTGTCTAATGATATTGTCGGTACAAGCACTTCAAATGCATTGTAATCATTAAAATTAAAGACGTGATCATATAATATGCAAACATCATTTATCGCCGGATGATGATTTTTTTTTAAATATCGTTATTCCTTAATTTGACAGTATGCGTTATCTTATTACGAACTATGCAAACATCGTTTACGTAATTTGATAGGAAACGTTGAGTTGTTTTGCAGTTACCTCAGACATTTTTCATGCAGAGTATTACTTTGTTAATATTTTGTCCAACACAATATTTTAAAACAAATTTGCACTGTTCTACTTTTGCGTATTTGGGGAATTCATTAACTAATAAACGCAAAATGGCTTCCTCTCAATATCATTAAATAAATAGTGAAATTGCAGTGAAGAACTTACTGCGCATGTTAATTTATCTTTGAGTTGCGTTTGCGTTGGATTGCAAATTATGTATACATGTTGTTTTCAATTCCGTAATTAAATGTTGTCCAATCTATAAGATGTAACCTCATTTCATTAAATCAACTTCACTTGCTTAAAGAAGTTTCTTTATACGTTTAAATGTTATCTATACATTTGATCATTCTTATTAAGTTTCCTTTTAAATATTGCTAGCTTTTATGGTGGTGATGTCGGCTGAATGAAAAGATTTTCGCTTGAAACACGACGCACGACGGCCAAAAAGCGGCCGCAAAAGCTAACCTTGTCAGGTAAAACACAAGCAAATCAACAACTTTAAAAACAACAACACTATTAAATCATGATAAACGTGGCATAAATTTCTATTACAAAGTAACTATGTGTATGTACGTACGTAAGCATATGAACACGAATTTAATTTAATGTTAGTTGCGTTTATAAGATTATGAATGCATATGTTTAAATGAAAATTCCATTATGCGTGCTAGCGCTTTTAGGATAGTTTACATGTTTATACTTTGAGCTCATAAGTGCATCGAGAATTAATTTCAATCCGTTAACATATTAAAATTAAATGTCACATTAATTCATGCCATAGTTAAATATTTTGTGTTTAAACACCCATTTTATTGCCAGTTTAAGGAACACAAAGGAACACGCATATCAGTTTTCTGATTGTAACATCGAAGTACCGGCCCATTTATCCGAATTTCACACAAAAAAGAATGCAAGTTCCATTAACATATGCATTTGTTTGTAATTGTTCGCCACTCTGTGGCAGCATGAGAATTCTATTATGTACATAACTCATACCATAGTTATTTCCAAGAATTAACGTTGTTGCAACTAAAAAGCAACTTAAGTTAAAAACAAATGCAAAATTAACTGTGACATAACGAACTTGAACAAGCACCGATCTTGCCGGTCTAGTCAAGAAGCACCACACACATATAAAACCAATTTTTATATGTGTAATTCCAACCACAGCATTAGGCAAATATACATACTATCTTTAATCCATCAAAAGGCGAGACTATTCAAATCCATTCAGAAATGGCAACACTAGTAAATTAACAATTGATATCACAGTTGACGTTTCAGCCACTTCAAAAATCACCACGGGGTAATGTTATTCAGTTGCATCAATGTGGAATAAAATGTTCATTTATTTTACATAAAAACGTAAATCACGCGTTATCACGCCGATAAAAAAAACAGAATTATGTGTATTAACGTAAATAAATCCACCAGTTCGCCACCTCACAAAACGTGCATATTTTCGTTGATATCGGATGGGCTGTCTAGTTACCAGTTGTTGATTGTTAAAGGGCTGGTTTTCTTTTCTCTATATGTTGATTACTTTATACGCATTTGTTTTTAACCTACCTTGATCACAGTTCTTCCCGATCCATCCATGATCACACTGACAAACGTAGTCGTTGCTGCTTTCGAAACAATTGCCATGGACACATGGGCCTATAGAACATGGGCCCTGACCTGAAATACAACATGTAGTAAACGATAGCTGTTATTTGAAAACGCTTTTAACATGATGCAGCTCAATTATTTCAACAACGATATACACAATATTAAAAACCTTGCATGTAAACAGAATAAATTAACCGCGGTTTATAAACTTAGAATGTGTGTAGCTATTTCATTTAAATCAAATATTCATTGTCAAATGCCACACTGTGTTCATTCTTTAATTTACTTACGTGTTCGCTTATATAAAATACAAACACTAGGTTAAAAAAAACAGACTCTTCTTACTGTGTTTAATAGCCTCTGCATAGCGAGAGAACATAAAACGGTCGTTGGATCAAGAATTCAAAACGTCTTTTGATAACTGTGTAGTTATTAAACGCAAACATTGTATGCTGCGTAAAAATGTAATTTGATATTTTTGTAATCTGTTAAATTTGTTTTTATATGAAGAGACTCATAAATCTGAAACAAATGCTACAAACAAAACAACTTACGTTGATCGCAATTTTTGCCTAGCCATCCTTGTTCACATCGACAAAAGTAGTCAGCTGATCCCGAGAAACAGTTGCCATGCATACAAGGACTTCAGGAACATAGGTTGTGATCTGNAAAAAAAAAAAAAAAAAAAAAAAAAAAAAAAAAAACTTGAAAAAATCTATTATAAGACTCGGTGACCTTGACCTTGACCCCAGTGACCTCAAACCTCATCAAAAGGTAGAGGTCCATGCAAGGTACCTACATGCCAAATATGGAAGAGATCGGTAAAATATTGAAGGCGCTATGAGAAACTATATAGTTAATACATATGTACTATTGTTGCTGCAATAATGGGATTGGGTGAGTGGTCCAATAAAGCATAACTGCATGAGTAGGTTAATTAATAAACAAAATCAACTTGTACGTGTATCCTTTTTTAAATTTAATAAAAGCAATGACAGAACATAATGATTAATTTAAGACATATGTACCTGTTGTTTTTGGAAGTGTGTGCGTTGTTGTCGAAACAGTAGAAGTGATTACTGAAACAAAAATCGAAGAGGTTAGTAGATCTAATGGAAAATCAATCCCGTTCCTATCTATATAGATAAAGAGTAACTAGCTTAAAAAATAGTTTCGATGTAAATTGGTGTGAACAGTCCAGGTTGGTTTGCGAACCTTTAAAACGTTATGACAGAGAATACGTTTCGTCTGAGTACTTTTCACGACAGCATCCCCTCCTTTAAAATGTAAGTCACTGCTTGTTGTATATTTGTAAGATTGGGATATATTTATTTAGTTTTGTCACACAATTAAATTCACAAGTGGCTCATGATATTGTCGGTACAAGCACTTCAAATGCATTGCAATCATTGAAATTAAAGACGTGATCATATAATATGCAAACATCATTTATCGCCGGATGATGATTTTTTTTTAAATATCGTTATTCCTTAATTTGACAGTATGCGTTATTACGAACTATGCAAACATCGTTTACGTAATTTGATAGGAAAACGTTGTGTTGTTTTGCAGTTACCTCAGACATTTTTCATGCAGAGTATTACTTTGTTAATATTTTGTCCAACACAATATTTTAAAACAAATTTGCGTTGTTCTACTGTTGCGTATTTGGTGAATTCATTAACTAATGACCGCAAAATGGCTTCCTCTCAATATTGTTAAATTAATAGTGAAATTGCAGTGAAGAACCTACCGCGTATGTTAATTTATGTTTGACTTGCGTTTGCGTTAGATTGCAAATTATGTATACATGTTGTTTTCAATTCCGTAATTAAATGTTGTCCAATCTATAAGATGGAACCTCATTTCATTAAATCAACTTCACTTGTTACATGTAAAAAAAGTTTCTTTATACGTTTACATGTAATCCATACTACTTAAGTTTCATTTTACAAACACAAAAGTAGCAGAAATAACCTAGTGCTTATTAGTATTGTATAGGATTTAATTAAAACAAATATTTACACCTGATGTTGTTGTTAGCTCACCTGAGTACGAAGTACTTATAATGAGCTATTGTGGTATATGATCGTTAAGCGTCCGTTGTTATATTAAAAATATGTTTTTATTGAAGTTGACTTATACCTGTACAAAGTGTGCCTTGATTACACATATCTCCTTGGCAACATTTATAGCATAATTCTGTATCGACAGTCGCACGCTTGCCAATTAAAGCATGGGAACCCAACTGGTCGGGACATGTCTGTAATATAATATATAGGAGGAACGAAACTCCAGACACAATTTCAGTCGAGAAGTTCTAGTCCGCTAGTATGTTATTTAAGGCAAACGAATAATTGCCTATACAATACAAGACAATACTCTCAAAATGACAATCAATATAAAAATAATTGTTAAAGCTGTGGTCACCACCTTTGAACAGCAATGCAATGTATAGACATAGGACTTCAGGTGCAGCACTAGAAAAACTTACTTCGAAAATCATAAAGTTCTATATTATTACGCGTTTTCAATGATAAAAAGTTCATTATTTCACAAACGATAGGCTTTAACAAAATCAGTCTACAAAGTAGATTGTTTTTCTTTAGCAATCGTATTCTTACACAGTCACAAAAAGCTTGTTTGCATATGTTACACCAATTATATAATTATAAATGAAGCAGAACTACAGGTGTACATAAAATCTAATGTGATTCCTACCTGACTATTGTGACAACCGAATTCGTACAGTACCGTTCCATCAGGCTTCAACACGTACTTTGCATAGCACTCCTGAAAGACAAACGGTTTTAATTCGTATTTCCCGCATTTGTGTGTACAACATAGCACGTGATAACGTTTATTTCTGAGAAATGTAAANAAAAAAAAAAAAAAAAAAAAAAAAAAAAAAAAAAAAAAACTTCACAACTATCAAAAAGATTATATTTTGCATTAAATTAAAATACTTACTTGCCCGCTTGGACAGGCTGTGGTGGTAAAACAAGGGATACTGCTTGGCATTAGTGCACAACTTAAGCATTGTGTCGCTGTTGCTGTAATTAAATAAATCATATTTTGCTCCTTAGAGTTTCATAAATGTTTATAAGAAAAACAAAGAAAAAAAGACGTGATCGCAGAAACTTGGTGTTCGTTCTTTAAAAAAAGGTTAAGAAATTAAGACCTAATTAATTATCTACATTATTGGAACGTGATTTATATCGAGCCTTGGGCGTTAAGCTTGAGTGTCTGATAAAAAATTATAGTCAAAACAGCTCCTTCGCGCTTTTTTTTAATATATAATCAGATACGCGAGATTAGCGGCATAGCGTCAACACGGTATTCAATGTACTGCTTGTCTAAAATGCTTTTGCTGTGCTGTTCAAAGTCCACATTGTTTTCGCCTTAAATATTTGGATTAGACTATTGAATTCGGATATCAGAAAATTAGTTTCTATGTAAGTCAGTTAGTTGTCAGAGATTCAGTTTTTATTAAGTGACTATAACGATTGCCAACATATCGGAACGTAGGCATGTCCACTGAAAATTGAATAATATGAAGGCTATGTCCAATTAAGTAAACGTATATTCACCCAATTATAACGTTAAATACAGATTGATCTACGATTTACCTGGTTCGTTATACTTAACCCATTTATGCCTAGTGGACTCTCCCATCCTTCTAAACTGGATCAATTTATTTCCAAAATTAGGGATGTCTAGAATATTTATTTATATATTTAGAATATTTCTTACAAAAATTCCTTTAAGCAAACAGCGCAGACCCTGATAAGACGCCGCATTATGCGGCGTCTCATCTGGGTCTACGCTGTTTGTCAAGGCCTTTATTCTAGACGCTAGGCGTAAATGGGTTAAATTAATCAAGGATTAAGTTAAGACGTAGAGGGTTTATAAATAATTGTTAAGTGTGATAGATTGTCGCATTATTCAATGATTGTAAGGTAAATCAATGGATGAACGACTTTTGACACACGAATGGCCGAGCAAACTATGAGGTTGCAACAGGTGAATTACCTGATTCGATGCGAAGAAACAACCAACCAACGAGAACAACAAGATTCATTTCTGAAATAGATGTACCATGCTTATTACTAGTCTATGAACATATTAAAATGCTTTGACAGTTAGTATAAATGGAAATAGTGTTAGTTGAACAAATACACACATTAATATCACATTTATTAAGTAAATTAATGTAAACAGCGGGCGTTATAAAAAGCTTAAAGCAAATTGTGTAGACATCTAAATTACCTTTACTGGAGATGCCGTCGTCTCCAGTTAAATTGCAGTTTGAGTTATTGTCAATGCTTATCTTATCTGTCTTGTAGAAATCAAATGGGAAGTGGCGCATTTTATGACCCCAATGAAATATTATAATCAACATGTGGAAATGTCAGAATAAACGTACGGTTGTACGTTCAAACCGACCGAACATCAACCGGCGGTGCAAATCAAGCATGTCGTCAGATACACATTATATAATTAATAAAACGAATTCTAATAGCATTTTATTATCGTTAACGTGCGAGTTGAACGAAGTATATATGCTAATTTTATATTAATTCATTACTGAGTAATAACGTTCATGCGAATCCATCTTCAGTAGAATTATTTTTACCAAGTTTTAGTTTTGGGCATGCTAGATGGTACTGTGTATACTACCGGTAATTGTAAACGTTGGCCTATATATCATATATTAAAAGGTCCGTCCAACAGATAAAGCGTCGTATCGACGCGAAACGATATTTTGGGAAACTACGAGGATTGCTTATATAGCTAACAAGAAATATCTTTAAAAAAGATATACGGCGTATATCCTGACTTGGAAATAAAGTAAGAAAAGGTATGTTTTATTTTATTCTGTTGTAGAAACAAAGATGCAAACTTGTTGAAAACAAACCCTTTTCTTTTTCAAGTAAAAAGGGGTTATAATTGTGATAAATTGCCAGGACAGAGTTACGGGCCTTTGTTTTTGACATCTGATATGGTGTGAAGCTAATGATGGTGCCCTAATTCTAATGATACATGATATAAAGTAAAACAACATGCAATTACTGTGTATATATGTGTGTGATAGAGAAAATTGTCAAATGTTTATTTTTTAATATGAATATTAAGAAACATACATTATGACAACACATAGTAATGTTTGTATAAGTTGCATCTACATTATGTGAGTTGCTGCTTATATGGGATCCCCACCAGGATTTGAATCTGTATTTCCTCTCCATATGGAAAGGTGTGTTTCTTACACTATAAGGATGTTCCCATTAACAACAATATTGGTTACAGTTATTTCTGACAACTATATTAACTATTTCAATAACTATGTGTAAATGCGTGTTTTGAAGCTTTTTTAAAGGCAGAGGTCACTCTAGTTATGACATGTACCATAAGGGAAAACATATATTCATAAAAACGCAAAACGAGCTTATCACACTATACTAAGAGTACATATTTATATCTACATATATAGCTTATTAAACAGCCGGTTAACAAGTGTATTAGTTTAAACCTATTTATTTTAGCTCGATTGCATCGAAAGCCTTAGGCTTATAGAAACGCTCTCGAGTCCGTTTCCTGGGACTAGACCCAGTACTTGGTGTCTTTGGGGGAGATCGAAGGAACGCTCCCGGTGGGGTTCGAACCCGTGACCTCCCGATCGCTAGGTAAAGTGTATTGTAATAGGTTGAAACAAACATCCTATTAAGGCTATTTAGAAACCTATTCAGCCTATGCAGTCTATTTAGCTTTTTAGGAATCTTATTAAATAGGTTGAACTATTCATCATATTATTAAGTTTTAGCCTATTAAGCAAGCCATTTGCATTATTTGCACAACGAGTTTGTATGCACCGTTAAGTGCCCCTTTCGAACAAACAAGAGTAATCCCAAGGACGTTACCTAACGCACGCTGATCTGCCGTCTGCTGCCTGTCGGGCTGACCTAGTTTCGGCCCAGGTTTTTAGTAAATGTTGGAGTCCGGAGGACGTAAATCAAGTCTATTTAGCGTAGTATACGCAATATCTACGGCGAGTGGCTATGCAACTTAAAGGGCCCCTTTCGGAAAAACAAGAGGAAGCGACGTGCACGCTTATCTCCCGGCGGCTGCCTGTCGTGATTACCTACTTTCGGCTCGGGGTTTTAATTATGGTCGGCATTAGAGGGACGTACATGAAGCCTATTTAGCGTATTATGCGATATATCGACGACAAGTGGATATGCACCTTCAAGGGCCCCCTTCGAACAAACAAGAGTTATTCCCCGGCAGCGACCTATTGCAAGTATATCTCCTGTCGGCTGCGTGTCGGGCTGACCTAGTTTCGGCCCGGGGTTTTAATAAGGGTCGGCGTCAGGGACACGTCCATACAGCCTATTTAGCGTAGTATGCGATATATCGACGACGAGTGGGTATGTACTTTTAAGGGCCCCTTTCGGACAAACAATAGTTATCACCCGGAATCAACCTAGTGCGCGCTGATCTCCCGTCGGCTGCCTGTCGGACTGACCTTCTTTCGGCTCGGGGTTTTAATTAGGGTCGGCGTCAGAGGGACGTTCGTGCAGTCTATTTATTGTATTATGCGCTTTACCCAAGGCGAGTGGGTATGCACTTTTAAGGACCCCCTTCAAACACACAAGAGTTATCCCCCGGTACCGCGACCTATTGCAAGAATATCTCCCTTCGGCTGCGTGTCGGGCTGACCTAGTTTCGGCTCGGGTTTTTAATAAGGGTCGGCGTCAGGGGGACGTACATACAGCCTATTTAGCGTATAATGCGATATATCGACGACGAGTGGGTATGTACCTTTAGTGCCTCTTTCGGACAAACAAGAGTTTTCCCCCGGTAGCGACCTAGTGTAGGCAGATCTCCGGTCAGCTGCCTGTCGGGCTGACCTAATTTCGGCCCGGGTTTTAATTAGTGTCGGTGTCAGGGGGACGTATATACAGCCTTTTTAGCATATTATGCGCTATATCTACGGCGAGTGGGTATGCACCTTTAAGGGCCCCTTTCGGACACTCAAGAGTTACCACCGGAAGTGACCTAGTGCACGCTGATCTCCCGTTGGCTGCTTGTCGGGCTTACTTAGTTTCGACCCGGGGTTTTATTTAGGGTAGGCTTCAGGGGGACGTACATACAGCCTATTAAGCGTATTATGCGCTATATATGCGGCGAGTGGATATGCACCTTTAAGGGCCCCTTTCGTACAAATAAGAGTTTTCCCCTGGAAGCGACCTAGTGCATGCACGCTGATCTCCCGTCGGCTGCTTGTCGGGCTGACATAGTTTCTTCCCTGGGTTTTAATGAGGGTCGGCGTCAGGGGGGGGGGCGTACGTACAGCCTATTAAGCATATTGTGCGCTATATCCAAGGCGAGTGGGTATGCACTTTTAAGGAACCCTTTCGGATAATCAAAAGTTATCCCCCGGAAGCGACCAAGTGCAGGCTGATCTCCCGTTGATCATTACAAACACCATCATCACCACAACCATCAT
>VMBQ01001921.1:31868-50831 GCA_007657795.1 Dreissena rostriformis | reverse complement strand
TTTATTTGTGTATTTATTTATTTTTACTGGGTATGCATACCCAGTAAAAATAAATAAAAACAAAAATAAAGTAAAAAAAAAAAAAAACTTTTATCAAGTAATGTTATATACCAGTAGAGATACTTTAATCAATATAAACTAATAATTGTAAACATATACGGTATTTTAGAACTTTTCTTTTTTCGTCATTCGTGGTTTACAGTCCCTTAAAATATTAATACGAGCGTTCTTCGAACAAAACCTAGTGGTGTGTCGGGCATTGCTATTTGATTCGATTATTAACAGTATCGGGAATCATCGCATAAATTGGTCAAAATTGTTAAATAATGCTTTTTAAATTAATCAAAAATAATATGTATCATGGTATTGTTGAAACACATTAAGAATCTATTATTTACATACCATAATTATATCGCCGAATGGCGAATATCTTCATTTAAATACGATTCCAGTTCACCTAGTTAATCCGATAGCGTCTATATTATATAACGATCCGTTTACTGACCGCGAACTGACCCTGATACCTTTCGGGTAGGAATGCAATCCATTAAAGTGAGGTCACGATTTGTTTAAAACTGTATACGTTTACATGTTTAATGTTCAATTTCGAAAACAAGAAAAAATGGTTTGGCCAAAACGAATATCAGGATAGGGAAAAAACGATACTTTTATGAACTAAAATAAACAAGTACACCGACAGCAACATGGCAGTAATTACTCAATATGAGAACATAGCCTTTAAGTAGAAACGCTCTGGCGCTGACAATCCTCTGAATATAAAAATGTGGTACACAAAACTGTATTGATGTCAAGAGTTGAGTGTAAAACTGTTCTATCCATCAAGCCTCTTCATTAGAAATAAAATTGTTTCATGCTGAACACGCAGTAAAACAGTGTAACATGCTATACTACAAAGACGCGGTCATGTTTCCAATGTTCAGGGGGATTATGCTCAAATCAGCCAATGGAATAAATGAAGTGTATTCATTCGTATCTAGACGCGGGAAATTTTATTTGAATTTTATTGGACACTTACAAAAGTCTGGTAAGGTGAAAAGCTACGTTAGACAGCTACGCCGAAAAAATACATCCTCCGCAAACATGAGCGTGGATGGTCGAGTGGTCTAGGCGGGTAGGTTTTTACTCCAGGACTCCATGAATCCAGGGTTGAGCCCTGTTGAGGGTTACTTTTTTTTCCTTTTTTTTTAAATTGTATTATTGTTTTTCTTTTACTGGGGATTTTAAGTTCAAATGTTTTAATTTATCAATATAAAGCATTTAAAGCATTAATGACAAGCTTCAATACATGTCAAAATCTGTTGGACGGCCCCTTTAATGATATTCAGTCTAATATTGCGTTTGCAAAACTATTGTGTACTACTTTTAACAGAACATAGGCAATCATTTACCTATATAAATAAAGTTAGCAATTGCGAAAACTGGGAATAGTATGGATTGTGTTGTCCTGACAAAACGGAAATACTTGAGTGATTATGCGATTGTTTTGATCGTTTTGGCAACATTTATTATTTCAGGCTCGTTTCCTTACGTCGTTTTCACGTTGCAAAAGCAGATCTATGCATGATATGTCTCCAAATAAGAAATGATATATGTTGCGTTGGCATTTGAAACACATTAATTTAGTCCAATAACTGTACTTACTGTATGTTGTCAACAATAAATTAAAGACACAGTCGGTATTATGTCAATATTTAAACGTTTTGTAATATGAATTTTAACCGAATGGTTTTATCGAAAGTCTCATCAAACGTTCACGGCCATTGCCAAGACTCGCGATGTAATGGTTTTACATACTTTTATTCCATATATTCCATATACAATAGACATACAGTCCATAAGTACACATGTTCAAAAACACAGTAGCACATATAAAGGCATGAAATGTGATCCGTATTAAATTTCATAAGTTATTAAATTAAGTATAAATACATGAAACGGTCTAGGACAATTTGATTACAGCATTTAGAATCTATTTACCAGTGCTATAGCTATAACACAAAACACAACAAAGACGAATCTACAATAGAGCGAGAAGTCAAGTTTGAGTAATAAATTATACACAGTCATAATAATATGTATACACGTTTCTTTGAATAAAGGTTGGTATTTGTATTATCAGATTGCAATAAATCAATAAATAGTATCATATTTGGTCTTTTCCAGTAATATTTATTAATATACAATTTTCTAATATCATCATATAAGGAACATTCTAATAAGAAATGATAGTCATCCTCAAGAACATTGCAATGTTGACATTTTCTCTCTTTCCGGGTTATGCCATGTGCCTGCTTCAATTTCTAATCTATGAGATAATTTTTATTTATTTTTTATTAATCTATGAGATGAAACCCTTAATCTACAAAGATCAAATCTAAACTTATTTATACTGACATGTTTTAAGTAATGGTGAACGACAACGTGTATATGTTTTATAATAAGTTTATGATTATTTAACTCATAGTCGTAGTAATTTGATTTCATTATCATTGTTTTTATAGCAGTAAATTTGTATATGCATGTGGTTTTATGGCAAGCGAAATGCACATTAAGTCCTTAAACCACGGTTTAACAGATAACTATATAGTTAAGAGACTTTGAACCCGGGTTCAAAGTGCCGTTTGCACATTTAATCCTTAAAGCCGAGTTCAAGAGTTTGAACCGCAGTTCAAAGTGTGTCTAAAAATAGATACAAATCTCTTATCTACATAATTCAGAGACAACCAATCAGCGGAGCTTAAACCACAATTAGCTATATATAGAAGGTAAATGCCGCGATTTCATTGGTCCTCTCTTAACTATAGAGTTAAGAGACTTTGAACTGCAGTTCAAAGTCTTGAACCCGGGTTTAAGGAATTTATGTGCAAANACATTAAATCCTTAAACCCGAGTTCAAGAGTTTGAACCGCAGTTCAAAGTGTGTCTAAAAATAGATACAAATCTCTTATCTACATAATTCAGAGACAACCAATCAGCGGAGCTTAAACCACAATTAGCTATATATAGAAGGTAAATGCCGCGATTTCATTGGTCCTCTCTTAACTATAGAGTTAAGAGACTTTGAACTGCAGTTCAAAGTCTTGAACCCGGGTTTAAGGAATTTATGTGCAAACGGCACTTTGAACCCGGGTTCAAAGTCTCTTAACTATATAGTTAACTGTTAAACCGTGGTTTTAAGACTTAATGTGCATTTCGCTTGCCATAGTTTTGGCGCTAATTTGCGTCGCTGCCGTTTGACGCCATGGCGTCATTTCATGTTTATTTGTTTCTTGATGTCAATATACAATTGTTTTGTTGAGAAACATAAAGAAAATGTAGTCAATTTGTAAAAGCAAACTTTGAAAAAGCCTATTGAGGCGAAATATATCCGAAAAGAGTGAAACTTGTTCTGTATCATTATTATTATTATTATTATTATTATGAAATAAGGCAAAGCCTCAAAGCGAGCTCGATTAATGTTTTATAGAAGAAACTAACAAAAAACTGTTATAAAAATAATATTTGAATTAAATTATTAAGGCATTTCCTAGCAGAAGAACATGGAGTTCGTAAAGACTTGTATAAAAAATAAGAAAATGAACTTTTAAGTATTATGTTAATCAGCAAATAAACAACAAACGGGCCATATTAAAGGGTTTCGGGGTTGAGGATCCATTACATTTTCAGATGTAAACTTTTTACTTCATTTTTGTCAGAGTGGCATCGTTTGCATTTATCACCGTGTTTTGACATTTGCATTTCAATTCGACGCTCGTTACAAATTTTACAATGATATACGACATTTGTCGAAGCTCAAAAGAGCGAATGGAATCCATAGCTTTGTTGAACTGCTTGTCATTAGTGAAAGGCGGAGGATTTAGAATTTCATTGTTGTCAGTATATACTTCATTTTTTTGTTCTTCTTTATCTTATAAACTATTCTTCCCTTTTCAATTGGATCTAAATCCGATAGTGAATCTACATCGCACCAAATCACTAACTTTTTACAAATAAAAAGTAAATCATCAGACCGAATTGGACTGGTTTTCTGTTTTTTATTTTCAGTGGTAATAGAAGTTGATGAATTATCAAGATCTTTTCTTTTATTTATTTGCGGGTCACTAAATGATACTGGATTCATTTCTGCGTAAGGATGTTCTACATGTGTAACTTTTATACTGTCACCAAAAGCTGTACTATTTTGATTACTATCGGACGTTCCACTACATGGATCAGTACGATGTGATGATGCATGATTTAATTGTGTATGAGAATGTTGTATATAAACATGAGAGTGTGTGGCAGGCATTGAGTAAGAATGGTCCTGAAAAGGAGACGCCTCGGACCTGGTCGAGTGTGAAGCGGTTTGGGATACATTTTTTTTTCAGTTTTACTCAAATTACTGTTATTTTTTGTCTTGTTTGAGTTTTCAGTGGATTGCGTAGAATTTTAATGATTAACGAGACGGTACAATACTTTGAAATAATCATTTTCCAGCAGCAAAGAAATTTCCGTTTTTTTCATTTGAATTTGTTGGATATTTAACCAATGCGTAGGTTTGTTGGCCGTTTTGATTTACGCCCTTTAAATATACCTTGATGTCGAACTTTAGTAAATAAGAGGCTGCCTCAACTTTAGACGCATTTGCCCACCAATTACCATTATTATTGACCATGATACATTTGTACCTTATTCTGCCAATAGTCCCTTATTAAAAAGCCGTAGATTAGATCATTTTTATCTATTTTATCATTATGATCAATCAGGAGACGCCGGTTATTTACTTCATAAATTGCCGATTCCGGATATTGCGCGCGCAGGTACCAAACTTTTCAAAACAACAACCTGCACAGTCAAATACGGGTATTGCCGGATTGCACGCCTCGAGCACGCCTTTGGCGTGCTCTTTGATCTCGCTATGATTATAATCCCCACGCTTTAAAAGCGTCGGGATATTGTATTGATCTCCGCTGTCTGTCCGGACAGTTGTCTGTCCGTCCGTCCTGGCCACTATCTCCCCCTACACTATTAGCACTAGAACCCTGAAACTTACACACATGGTAGCTATGAGCATATATGTGCAACGGTGCACTTTTTGGAATTTTGATCTGACCCCTGGGTCAAAAGTTATGGGGGCGGGACAGTTTTCCTAATATGGCTATAGTAAAACCTGGTCACTATCTCCTCCTACACTATTAGCACTAGAACCTTGAAACTTACACACATGGTAGCTATGAGCATCTTTCAAATTTATCGAGACTTCCACGGGTACTACTTCCCCGTACCCCCAAATTTTTGGCGTACCCACAATTTTTCGTACCCAATTTTTTTTTTCTTACCAAAATTTCTTTCGTATCCAATTTTTTTCCCTACCCAATTTTTATATTCGTACCAATTTTTTTTCGCACCCATTTTTTTTTTCCTACACATTTTTTTTCGTTCCCAAATTTTTGTTCGAACCCAAACTTTTTTCGCACCCAATTTTTTTTTCGCACCTAAATTTGTTTTCGTACCCAATTTTTTTTTCGTACCCAAATTTGTTTTCGTACCCATTTTTTTTCGTTCCCAAGTTTTTTTTCGTAGTACCCATTTTGTTTTTCGTAGAACCCACATTTTTTTCGTAGTAGACCCACATTTTTTTTCGTTCCCAAATTTGTTTTCGTTCCATTTTTATTTTGTTTGCATAATTCTTTCGTACCAAAAATATTCGACCATCCATGTCCACATTACCTTCCCGGGGGCCCCACCTATCTATGCGGCGTGGGGATACGCGTCGGCATCTGCCGCGTCATTTCAAGTTCTATATAAGCTTTCGTTCCATTGTCTGTCGTCATTTTAAGGAACGAGCTTACGAACCAACATAAATAAGATCAAATAACGCCAATCATGCCGACCGGGTACTTAAATAATGTGAACAGATTATTTTTGCCGTTAACGATATTGGCTCAGCCATCCAGTCCATCATGTTCTTCAAACGTGTTTCACACGTATGTCGCCGTGGCGTTATGGATATGGTGTCCGCCTAGAGATCAGGAGGTCACGGGTTCGATCCCCATTGTGGGAGAGTTTATTTAGATCTCCCATATAGACACCAAGTACCGGTTTTAGTCCCAGGAAACGGACTCGTGGGCATTTCAAATAAGCTTTAGGCTTTCGATTTAATAGAGGTAAAATAAATAGGTTTAAACTAAACGTGTTTTCCGTATACACTTTAAAGTGGCATATCGACTGCCTTTCCGCTAAAATATAGACTCATATTATAACAGTGCGTATCCCCTCTTTTGTAAAAATATTTATCTAACTAGGAACGATTTTATATTTATAAAATCGTTAACATTAAAAAAAAAAGCGATTTTTTTGTTTTCGAGAGGAGTTCCAACTTACGACTTGAATAATGGAGCACTTATATTACCATTGTACAACACTACGATGCCGTTATTATTTAAGAAAATTGTATTCACATATTTTTGAAAAATAATAGCAATTACAGGTTTTCGAATACTAGACTATTTAAAGATTTTTTTTTTTTTTACTAAACCAAACTAAAACATTCCAAAAAATAAATAAAAATAACACTGTTAACATATGTGTATGCAGTGACATTTACTCCGCAATCTGAAATAGGCTGACACGTGTCAAAAATCGATATCCCATGGACATCTGTGACGCCGAATGCACGTGTTACCGATGGAGTAACATTGTGACGTTTTCAGTGTAATAATGAACGTTATTTCAAATAAAGATTGCAATTATTTTCCATAAAAACCAAGATGCCGGCCCATAGGAAAGGCTTTCATACCTTTCTATTCAGACCGCGCGTTCGCTGTGACTGTCAATGGCTACAGAGTTAAGAAAGCGAACAACATATGTGTATGTAATTACTGCCCTCCGAGTATATAACGGTTGAACTCCGCGCATCGGTTCGAATAAGTCAGCGCAAATAAGAAATCCCGAATGAGTGAAGTTTAGAATGACGACTTTAAAGCATGTATTTGTTTAATTATATTAAAAAGGATTTTGTTTCAGATATTTGTGTGTCACGTTTAGCTTATGAATATTCTATCAATTACGTTTATTTATTTGCATTTTTCTTTTATTATTGAAAAAAAAATCGGCACAAATCGGGATAATGAAAATCTTGCCGGCAATTTCGGCGAAAATCGGGAATAAGAAAAACTTGCTATTGAAAAAAAAAGTTATCTTCGCGACGTTCAACAATTACGTCGAATGCATGTACCGTATTGTACTTAACAGGAAAGAAAGGGAGAGGGAAAAGACGGCAATTTCAATTGATCAGGAAAAGCACGTTAAAAATGGCGGACTGAAAAGAAGTCCACGAAGCCTGGCACTATGTCGCTGTTGACACAGGTAGAGTGTAATAAGCCTGGCACTATGTCGCTGTTGACACAGGTAGAGTGTAATACGAGGTCACTATATCTGTGATAACAACGATGTGAGCCGGCTCAGATCCACTAGAGTATTGGCTAAGAAATATAAGTGCGCGGCAACGCGGGAGTCGGGCCAGGCACGAGTTTTACGCCCTTGATACACGATCCGTCCTCAGGATGTGTCCTGTGGGCTTAAATGAGTCGCGTTCTGTGAAAACGGTGCAGTTCGTAAAGGCTTAAAAGGGACGACACTTGCCGCATAACTGGACTTTCGAATAAAAGAGACTTCCTTTAAACGAGAAATTCTAAAAGGGCGGAAAGTGTCTTCCCTGATTAGCATGTGCGTCTCAACTGGGATGACTTTTTACGCAAATGAATTAAGCCCAGTTTTCCCAGAGCGAGGCTTAAATGTCACTATATATGTGATAACAACGATGTGTGTCGGGACCGCACATACAGGAAGTCTTGAAGACGCAGCGGGACCTGTAAATGAACTCAAACATACATGCACGTGGGACGGCTCGGTTCCACTAGGGTATTGGTTGGGAGATATACGCGCGAGGCAAAACTGGGCTTCATGCATGTGCGTAGTGTCATTCCAGATTATCATGTGCACCCCACGCAGGCTAATCAGGGACGACACTTTCCGCTTTTATGGACTTTCTCTTTTAAAGAAAGTCTCTTATAAACGTAAGTCCAATCTAGGCGGAACGTGTCATCCCTGATTAGACTGCACAGGCTAATCTGGGACGACACTTGACGCACATGCATAAAACCCCATTTTCAGAACGAGGCTCATATAAGCGTGAGGCAACGTGGCGGGCAGGAATGAGTTTTACACCC
Organism: Dreissena rostriformis; assembly: GCA_007657795.1. Taxonomy (NCBI): domain Eukaryota; kingdom Metazoa; phylum Mollusca; class Bivalvia; order Myida; family Dreissenidae; genus Dreissena; species Dreissena rostriformis. The sequence goes on along the minus strand of VMBQ01001921.1, from coordinate 42,600 downwards.
TTGATATACGATCCTTCGACAGGATGCGTCCTATGGGCTTCAATCATTTCAATGTCATAAAACGCTTCTATACTATCCGCTGACTGCGACCACTAATGCGACGAACGTTTGGACTTGACTTTAATGAGATCCAAAAGATCCGGACATAATGTTGGCGAGAAACTTGTTCATAACGAACAAACGTTTTTATAAGCATGTACATCATCGAGATTCGCTATTATTCGACTATCATCCCACTTGAAGTCTCACGCACAGCAAGAATTCGCAAGATTTTACAGACGCTCGCTGGCTGAAACGTCCCGAAGCACAAACTCTGTTAATATATTAAGGGCACGTGCGAAAATCCCTCGCTAACCAAAGTGACCGGATGTCTCTGAGAAACCCGCTGCGAAGTATCCTTTTTACAGGGCATGTTGTATCTATGTATCTATGTACATTTATATACACGTTTTATCATGCTGTTTAAACGAATGAAAATAAATGTTTCAGACTTAAAGATATTTCGCTTTTTCTTTTTATAGAGTTTAGAATTTACTGAAAAAAAAGATAGATATGACCGATAATCAGAGTGGAAATTTAAGCCTCGCTCTGGGAAAACGGGGCTTAATACATGTGCGTAAAGTGTCGTCTCACATCGGGGACGACAATTTCCGTCTTAACTAGATTTTCGCTAAAAAAAGGACTCCTGTTAAACGAAAAGAACATTGACAGCGGAAAATCTCGCCTCTGATTAGCCTGTGTGGACTTCACAGGCTAATCTGGGACGACAAATTACGCACATGCATTAAGCCCCGTTTTCCCATAGCCAGACTCAGTCTATAAAAAAGGCTAAAACTGTGATAAGTAAAATCTGAACATATTTTTTTCGAATAAAAACTATTAAGAATTTATTTTGTATTAAATTTATTGATAATGTATTGCTTACACGGTAATTTGAAGCCACAATAACATCACAAATTACAGAAATCTAAGACAAATATTGCACATTGTTTGTATGGTACAAAACGGAAAACGTATCGCTATAAACACCTGCAACAATAGCTTCATAAGCAACATAAACAACAACTACAGGGATACTGTCGAAAAGACGCTATCAGACAATACAACATGATTCAGCGTGAGCATGTTAAGTCTTGTATAACAGGAACGATTTTTGTCAACATCTTTATAATACACATTGACGATGTTGAAATTCCTAGGAAGAAATGCCATAAATAAGTAAACGCTTTGTACTAGTTTTCAAGATATCATACTGTTCTTGATATTACATACCTCGACATGCCCGATGTAAATTGTCAATTGACAATAGTTGAGTTCTTAGTAAATTAGGGGCCAATCTTCAATGTTTTACAAACACTGAATACCTTTATAAATCGGTTACAACAGTTTTTAATTTAAAAAAAATTTGCAGTAAAAGCTATTTATAACAAAAACAAACATCAGTAGGTGCAATAAAAAATCACTTCTCTAACAAACATCCCAGTGTCTTCTTAATTATGTCTGACTATGAAGGAACATGTATGTACAATTTGAATGTCCCACAATATTTCAGAAAAATATGCAGTCCATTTACTAACACTAGGTCACATAAACATTTTACCAAAGAAATAAATTGTCTTGCTTACAAAGAATGCATAGATAGGAAAATAGATTAATGCATCACCTGGGCATAAAGACACTATCTTAATCGATCAAAAATTTAGCCAGCATGACTATCAACCAACATACATGAAGACATAACTTAAGTAGTACATGATAAATAAAGTAGTATTTCGATATAATTTGTTTTTAAGATACATGTATAAATGTTCAGAAAAAATGCTTCCTTTTCTTAATTCTATGTTAGTGACACTATATGTTTGTTGAATGGTGTTAAAATATGTAAAGTATCAATAATGTATTTAGTTTTTTCTTCACTGATTAACAGTTAATGACTTTAGTTGTGATTAACTGTTCAAAACTTTTTCCGCAATTTGACATGAAGTTAGATGTTTGATTGTTGATTTTACAAATCCATCAAGTCTTAAAGCAAACAGCTAGACATATTTACTGACGTTAAACTTGGGCATGTAGCAATCAATCAATTAAACACACAACTCCAATATCAGCGGTTGAAACTATTTGCTATTTACCTAAAAATCGCATGATGTTAACATACATGGCATGGAAGACCATCTAATTGGCTTTGACAGAAAAGACCAATTTCAAGAAATGGAAGTCATGTATCAGAATAAAAAAAACAAACTCACACACCGGTAATGCATGTAATATATGTGGATGCTTTGTTGAATATCACCATAATACAAAAAATGTTTATATTGAAACAATGAAATCTAAAGATCAAAATGAGTCAAAAACAGTAAAACTTAACTATGCAACATTTTACTCAGCTGGAAATGAATGGGTTGAATACCCAAGACATGGGTTGGAAATATACTGGTAAGTTACTAGTCTATAGATAAGTTAATTGCAAAAAAACTTTATAAAACAAAAAATACATATGAGCCTCGCTGGATATAAAGGGGGTTTAATGCATGTGCGTAAAGTGTCGTCCCAGATAAGCCTGTGCAGTCTGCTAAGGCTAAACAGGGACGACACTTTCTGCTTTTATGGTATTTTTTAGTTAAAGAAAGCCTCTTCTTAGCAAAAATCCAATTTAGGTGGAAAGTGTCGTCCCTGATTAGCCTGTGCGGACTGACTCGGTATGTTAAGTTCACACTGGGTTAAGAGGTTAGCAGTAATAGGATAATTTGTTGGGATAAAAACAAAAATGAGGCAGCCAAATTTTGCATAATTGATGAGTAAAACCCATTTACTTATGAACTAAAGCGTGACTAGTATTTACAGCAAATGTTGTGGCACATAACAGCCAAAGCATACGAGCAAGTAAATCTATTTGATCCAAACAGTGTCATTACAAAAACATATGAATTAATGTTGAGCTACCTTAACAAACCTTTGGTCTTGAACACAAACTGTTAAAACATGAATGGGCCCAAATTCACCCACTAATTCTTAACTAAGGAACATTCTTGAAATAATTCTGTAACAAAATGGTATTACTTTGAAAATTATCTGGAATAACACATAACAAATTTTACCCTTTTTGTATTACATAACCATCATGGACACCCAGCAAATTTAAGCACAAACAATAATAATTTCTCGAATGTACACAGGCTGAGAGTACAGTCATACATAGAGAACAACAGCAGCAAATTTCACGAAATAATATTTGTCATCGGTCAATACTAATATTTATTTAAGCCAATTATAAACAGAGCCTCATAAAAAGTACTGTAAAAATACTTTGAATAGGTCATTTAAATTAAGACTTAATTAAACAAGAGCACCGCCTAGCGGGTGCAGACCGCTCATCTATACATGCANAAGTGTACCTAAACACAAAACTTAACCGGACGCCGACGCCAACGCCGACGCCAAGGTGATGACAATAGCTCATAATTTTTTTTCAAAAAAGATGAGCTAAAAATGAAAAGCTCAATTGGTAGAATTTGAATGAAAAATAATAATACCCACATCCCTTTACTTTGGCCCTTCTGCTTCTACAATATTGTTCAGTCCAGGGATTTCCAGTAAATCAATTGGATTATGCAGCAATGTGCACTGAGGTATATATGAGCCTCGTTCCGCTTACTGCGCAGGCTAATCTGAGACGACACTTTACGCACATGCATTAAGCCCAGTTTTCCTAGAACGAGGCTCATATAACAAATCTACAACGAGTGAACTCACTCCATGACTGAAAAAAAGCAGTTGGTCAAATGTGTCGTGTTCTGACAAAAATGGGCAAAACGCTTGTGCGTAAATTGTTATCCCAGATTAGCCTGTGCAGTCCGCACAGGCTAATCAGGGACCACAATTTCCGCTGTTATGGAATTTTTCGTTTAAATGATGTCTCTTCTTAGGGAAAATCCAGTTTAGGCGGAAAGTGTCGTCCCTGATTAGCCTGTGCAGACTGCACAGGCTAATCTGGGATGACACTTTACGCACATGAATTTTGTCCAGTTTTCTAAGAACACGACACAAATCCCTAGCCCTCTGTCTCAAGCATTCAATACAAAGTCACATATAAGCACTTAAAGGGCCTATCTGGTTCTTAAGCACATTTAAGATAGGTCCTTTTTATCCTAAGGTGACACAATTGTTTTGAAATTTTGTTGAGACTTTATCTAAAGTATTCAATACAAAAATCCATATGAGCACTTAAATGGCCTATCTGGTTCTTAAACCCATTTAAGATTGGTCCTGTTTATCCTTAAGTGGCACAATTTTGAAAAAGTTGTATTAACTCTTTTATTTGAAGCATTCAAAACAAAGTCCCAAATTAGCACTAAAACAAATTTTTATAGTAAAATTCATTTACTCCTAGAGCTATAAGATAGCAGGTAACGTATTTATGCTATTAAAAGGGCCAATCTGGTTCTTAAGCACATAAGGTGGCAAATTTTTCATTGACTTGTCACTGATGCCCCGTATCCAACACGGACACCACGCTTGGTCGGGTCTGCTTTTGTAGGGTCATCTCGGAGACATCGTTGGTGTGTGACACAAACACCGCCAGATTGTTGATGTTATACACGCCGGGCTGACTGAACGACACAGACAGGGTCAGTTCAATGACCTGCTTAGGGGTCATCGTGACCTGCCGTTGGGTCTGCCCCACCCACGAGAATCCTGTGGTGGAATTCTCCAGCGTCTGACCCGTCGCATCTTGAATGTCGGTTAATCTGGGAACAACAAGGCATAAAGACAATATGAGTGGCCCTGTGAGAAAAGGGGGTTTAATGCATCTGCGTAAAGTGTCATCCCAGATAAGCACAGGCTAATCAGGGACGACACTTTCCGCCTTAATTGGATTTTTGCTAGGAGGATTCTTCCTTTAAACAAAATATACCATTAGAGCAGCAAGTGTCGTCCCTGATTAGCCTGTGTGGACTGCACAGGCTAATCTGGGATGAAACTTAACACACATGCATTAAACCCCCTTTCCACAGAGTGCAGCCAATATATAAAAACTGTGATGAATGTCACATTGATAAATGGGTGGATGTATACGGTCGAGAGAGACATTTTGTTTCTTGTCAAAATGTCATTAAATAAGAGAATTTTTTAGAAATCAATGCCTTGCTTAAAATGATCATGCATTTCTATAATAAATTGGGATTATAAATATTTTAGAAATTTGTGTCAAAATGTCATTTATTAAGAGAAAATTTCAGAAATTAATGCCTGACTTAAAATGATCATGCATTTCTATAATTAATTGGGGTGTGAAATATGTAAGAAATATGTCCATAGGAATCCAATGCCTTGGCAAAATTTAAACTGGTTGAACTTAAGACCATTTTGGACATAACACACACACATGAGCACATGTGACTCTCAACGCCCAAACACCTTTTTTTTTTTAAATGACATGGTCTGTTTATAGCATGAACAAATCTATATGAGCCCTTGCTCTGTGAAAAGGGGGTTTAATGCATGTGCGTAAAGTGTCATCCATACCTGCCATAATTTTTCAGACCCATTCCGGGACATTGAATTAAATTCTCCGGGACTTTTGCCGATTTTCCGGGACATGTATAAAATATAGCGATATTTATAGACATATGCATTTTTGGTACGTTTTTTTTTGTTTCGCATCGTTAATTGCAAAAGTTCGAAAGCCTATCGGAAATACACTAAATCTATTAACGTCAAATTAAACATTACTACTTCCGTTACTAGATACAAGCCACGTGTTTTCAGTGTAAGCGTTCTAAACATAGATGGTGACGTCACTGCGTTATTGTTATTAAGACCGGTGTGTAACGTGTAGTTGTTTATTCAGGCCTTTATTCATTTATAACATTTATATAATAAAAAATACAACAATACAGCGAATTTAAAATTAGATTAAATGCAATACCTGACAAAGAAATGTTTTATTGCGTCATACGCAGTCATGTAAAAAACGTGCTTCACGGGGACTTTCTGAAACCGGGCAAAAATGAAAGTGAATTTCTGTTAACAATTACTCGGCATTTGCATGTAAATAAATCGTCTGGATTATTAAATTAATTTCTCTCAAACGTGCGAACATAAACTGCTTTTATTTTTTTACTCAGCGATGTTGGACTTCAGATGTGTGAACAACAATCCTTTGCCCTGTACGCAGCGGGAAATAATGACGTAGTAGATTAAAGTCAATTAACAACCACATTAAACAATGCCGCCTTTTCGGTTTGACCGCGAACGTGAGACAATCGATATGATAACAGGACCCCTGTTAATTGATCGATTTTGACACGTAGCGTAGTTTGCCTATTCGGGTAGGCATTGTCATGGAGACGCTGCATATATACACAGATTCGAGGTGCAGTTAAGCCTAAGATAAGGTACATGTATATATGGATTTTTGTAAATTCCGGGACATTTGACATATTTCCGGGACAGCGGGACAAGTTCTTCATTTCCGGGACTGTCCAGGACAATCCGGGACGTATGGCAGGTATGTGTCATCCCATATTAGCCCATGCAGTTCGCACAGGCTTATCAGGGACGACACTTTCCGCTTTTATTGTACTTTTTCTTTTAAAGAAAGACTCTTCTTGACGAAAATCAAGTTTAGGCGGAAAGTGTCATTCCTGATTAGCCTGTACGGACTGCACAGGCTGATCTGGGACGACATTTGACGCACATGCATTCAACCCCGTTTTCGCACAGAGCGATTCATTTAAAGACAATGACTCATATCCATGGTTACAGTACCTCTGTTGTGCCCTACTTGTGTCTACCAACACCGTAACGTTGGCCTCTGAGTTGTTCTGTAGCATCAATGTGACACCCAGCAGGCACACCCTGCAAACAACCATCAAACCATCAATGAACACAGTACTGGACGTTACCATGAAGAGCGCACAGTTTTTTTACCAACAAATTTCAAATTAAAAAGTTGGTGCGCATTGTACATTGATTCAACACTATCCTGGCAGCTAAATTGCGAAAAATTCGTTTCGTAATCGTCAAAAATTATAATAGTCACAACTTTTTATATACAACATACACACATGTACTTGAGTTTATTATACCTCACTCTATTTTATATTTTGAATTTGATCAAACTTGGAACAACTGAAATATTTCAGTTGAATGTTTCCGCTTTGTCTAGCAGATTACTTGCTAAACTTAACAAACAAATTTCTGCGTATGAACATTCCCGGTGCTGACACCGTTTTTTGTCATTTTTATGAAAAAAACAACAACAAACAACACAAATTAGCAAGAAATAAGCAATAATTAAAACAATGCATGTTTAATAATTTTATTAAGGTTTAATATTGCTGTTAATCAGAATATGCATGATATTTTTGTTAAAAAAATATTAACCCTTTGCATGCTGGGAAATTTGTCGTCTGCTAAAATGTCGTCTGCTGAATTTCTAAAATCATCATTTTCTTCACTTTTTTTCAAAGATTACTATCAGAATAGCAAACAGTTTGGATCCTGATGAGACGCCACGTTCTGTGGCGTCTCATCTGGATCCAAACTGTTTGAAAAGGCCTTCAAAATCCGGTTCCAGCGCTCAAAGGGTTAATGTTCAGAATAAGCTGATGGTCGTGTTTGGCAGTGAAGCAATGTTTGGAAGCTGCCGCTTATAAGCACTATATTTATAACTGTTTTTTCTCTGACATAATAATAATAGTGATAGTCTTACATAGACTATTCTTACAGTAAATAACATGCCAGCAAAACAGTATAGTGCAGACTGCCGAGTATGAATGTGAAACCAAACTTTGATGGAAAATTCTCAAGTAGCCTGAAAAACCCCACCTTGCTCCAAAAGCTAATAAGTTGTTGGTGCTTATAAAAATGATAACCTCAAGTTATCATTCCCATGTATCAGAAAGCCACTGGCTGACAAAGTTTAAAACGAAAAAAAAAACAAGATGTGTTTGTGAAACACTTGGTCCACTTTTGAGCGATTTTGACCAATAAATTTGACCTTTGACCTTGAAGGATGACCTTGACCTTTCACCACTCAAAATATGCAGCTCCATGAGATACACATGCATGCCAAATATCAAGTTGCTATCTTCAATATTGCAAAAGAAATGGCCAATGTTAAAGTTGGCGCAAACCAACAGACCAACCAACAGACAGGGCAAAAACAATATGTCCCCCAGTATATACTGGTGGACATAAAAATTGACAGCATTGTTCTATATGAGTCTTGTTGTGAAAAAACTGGGCTTAAAGCATGTGGGTAAAGTGTAGTCCCAGATTAGCCTGTTAAGTCCGCACAGGTAAATCAGGTACAACACTTTCCGCTTTTAGGGAATTTTTCGTTCAAAAGGAAGTCTCTTCTAAATAAAATCCAGTCTTAGCGGAAAGTGTTGCCTCTGATTTGCCTGTGCGGACTGTACAGGCTTATCTAGGACAACATTTTACGCACTTGCATTAAGCCCAGTTTTCTAAGAACGCGGCTTATATGAAGATTAAAGCCAATGGCATCACCTGGTCTGCTGGAAGGAATGTGTGAGATGAGTCTCGTGTTTCATCGTGTACGAGACTAGTTGAGTAAGGACCTCGAACGCAGGCTTGATCACCTCTGACGTGACTTCCTCACGCATGAACTTGATTGGAGGTCGCTCCTTGGGAAGCTGGAAATGTAAATACAATTTAAAATTTAGCTGCTTCCATGGGTTTTTCAAGCCATTTTGGGAAAAGGAGTCTTGTTAAATTGGGATTTTTTAAAAATGGCAAATTTGATTTTTTATCAACATAATGGACCAAATAGGGATTTTTCATCAACAAATATTTACACATCAGGCCTATAATTCAAATAAGAACAAGAGCACCGTCGAGCGGATGCCAACGCTCGGCTGTGGGTGCTTGGATTTTATTTTTTGACCTTTGCCAATGTTAAAGTTTTCAGACGACACCGACTACGACTAAGATGACGACAACGACGATGCGGCAGACGAGAGGGCTATGACAATACCTGGGGTTTTCTTTGAAAACAGCCGAGCTAATAACAAAATCATATAAATTATAGTTATATACTTTGTAAGATGTTTATGAAATAAAATTGAGATATAATAATCATAAGACACTTCTTAAAAAAAACACAATGGAAATGGGATTTTTTTTTACAATTTCGGTTTGGGATCTGGACCGTTTGCTTTGGGATCGGGTCTGTTTTACGGCCTTTTTTAATTAGCAGAAAACCCCCTGTTGTCATACAAAAAAATAAGTCATATGTGGCAAGCGTAGCTGAGGACTGCAATGATGCAGTAGGATCAGGAGCTACGTCATGCATGATTTCGTGGTGTCATTAGCAGACAGGGTTGCTCCTGACCAGACTACGCGATTGCGCGGGTTGGGCTTAAGAAAAGCTGTATTTAGGATGTATTTTCGCATGACTCAGCCCTATTTGATGAAAGTAATTATCTAAAATAACAATTGTCCCTTGTACTTGGTAAGCATACATGTAGTCCTACATCACATGATCTGCTTCCGTATTACATGATAGACCTAAAGGCGGAGAAATACTTCAATAATTTTTCAATCAATGACTTGCAAAATGAAGCATGGCAAAGACTGCATAAACATTGTTTGACTTAAAAAGCAATAACTGCTGAAAATACTGATTTTATGTGATTCAAGGGCCATTACTAGATAATTCTTGGAGTAAGGGCTGATTATGGAACATGGTTTAGATTTAAGTGAAGATGGGAGGAAAAGGGTTGAACGAAGTTGATCAAATTACAAGACAGACATACAAAAGCTTACCAATAATTATACCAGCCCAAATTGATGTGACTCATAATACTTATTATTAGAATATGGCTTTAACAACAAAAAGTATGGCAAGCGTTTTTCACTTTCAACCAGCATTAACAGCGTTTTTTTTTCATTCAAATTTGAATCTGGTAAGGGGCCCCATTCCCAATGGAAAAAAGTATATATTTTTCCCAAATGGGACCTTAAATTCCCAATTAAAGGTTTTTTATTTTTTTAATTTTTATTTAATAAGTCTCAACATTTATTTCATCTCAAATCCAGCTCTGTAAGTTGAACCTTAATAAATTTAATATTGAAATCCTTTTTTTTCTCTTAATTTTAAAGAATTTGTTAGCAAAAAATCAACACAAATATTTCTGAATAAAAGTCAAACCGATCTGATTTTTCCCTATGCAAAGGGACCCGGCCCCATTCCCAAAAAAGTGAGAAAAAAAACACTGATTAATGAACTGAGCAACGCAGTAAAACGTTTGTAAGCCACTCACAATTTGGAATGGATATGAGGTGAAGATGCTATCTGGTTTCTCCACGATCACGTGATGTTGGCCCACACACGTCCGCTCCTGTCCAGAACTGTCCACAACTTGGGCCTTAAACAAGGGAGACAACTTTATTAAACAAGCAAATTCGTTGAATTGATATCCCCCGCCAAACTATAGCTTTGTCACAGAAAAAAGCATTTTTTCAAGATACAAAGGGCCATTACTCCGTTATTAACAGATGGTGTACAATGCCATTTGGCGTGCATCATCCTCTATAGTCTTATCCATATATATACTCATACCAAGTTTCAAGCACTTTCAAGATATGTCTCCGGACACAAAAGTGCCGGACGGACGGAAGGACGGACGGACAACGCCAAAACAATATCCCTCCGCCTTTGGCGGGGGATAAAAACTGTGCACAGTGTCCACGTGGCATG
>VMBQ01001921.1:0-29898 GCA_007657795.1 Dreissena rostriformis | reverse complement strand
CCGACGCCAAGGTGATGACAATAGCTCATTTTTTTTTTTCAAAAAATAGATGAGCTAATAACTTGTTCACAGTTTGGTAAAATGACGATTTTCAAAATAATTGTCATATACTGTTTTCAAAAAAAAATGTTTGCATTTTGTTTGAACAAGCAAAATAACACTCTTAACTAAGAAAAATGTTTCAAATATTGGTTCATTAACTGATAATCATCATTCAAAATCGGTAAAATAATGAAGCGTTGGTAACGCTTTGCCTTGATAATTTGGAAAATAAGTATTAGTATAGCGGTTATGTTTCGCTGATCAATATGAAAGGCTGCATGGCGCAGTGGTAGCGCATTAGCTCTTGCTTCCAGAGGACCCGGGTTTGAATCCTGGGGATGGAAATATTTTTTATTGAACTTTTTTTCTTGCAATTATAATTAGAAAAAGACTATTTAAACCGTTATAGATTTGTTAGTAAACATAATTAATGCCATTTTTCAAAAATACAAAAATCTGTGAACAAGTCCCTTTAAGGTTACATTCAACCAGCGCTGGTTTGCAGAAAATAGACTGGATAATGCAGCCATGTGCTTTTTTCACTGGTCAATTGCACATGGGAAACAAAAAGCACAAAATGACAGACAAAATTTCACTGAGAATGTTTCACCGCATCTAAACTCCTTACCTCCCAGAGTATGACCAGAGACATATCGAGGTTAATTGCACGGTTGAGTGACTCGAAGGCGAGCTCAGGGTCCACTCTGGGCGGGGCAAGCTGGGCAGAGGGCGGAGTCACTGTTGTCTCCAGCTCAAAGGACTTTAACTTGACCCTCGACCTCAGGTAGAATTCTCGACATGGGGTGGCACTGCTTAACAACTGTAATGTTTGTTTGGCCTCATTATTTTTATAATTACACATGTAATTGGAACAATCATTGTCATCGTCATCATCATCATCATTCTCATCCTCATCATCACCATCATCATCATCTTATTATTACTATAATACTGTGATGATTTTTTTACCTGCGAGTCCTGCGTCCTGGACTCACAAAAACCTCTGGGGATGCACAGTTTCGAATTATGTGAGTCCCAAAAATGCATTGAAATTTCTAAAAAAAATAAAATATAGTTTAATATTTGGACTCATTCTTTCAATTCGGGGACTCATAGATTTGCAAGTTATCGAGTCCCAGGACTCCGATGAGAAAATTTGTAAAAATATCACTGAATACTACTGCTGTCTTATTCAACCGACATTAAATTACTTGCATTAACAATTGCATTTACCCGCAACATCAACAAAAACTAAGTGTCATAAAATAAAAATGAATTCACAGTGCATACAATAAAGTGTTCCTACCCTGGCATTCTGGAATGGCAAGTCTGTGAACGTGAACATGTCTGGGCTACGAGCACTCTCCGATAGCACCAGAGACTTCAGGCAGACCTGCAACAACTCGCGACTTCCTATCTTGGTATCTGAATAACAATAATACAAACAGTGTCACAAAGCACTGAATGTCACATTTAGTTTAAACCTATTTGTTTTAGCTCGATTGCATCGAAAGCCTAAGGCTAATTTGCAACGCTCTCGAGTCTGTTTTCTAGGACCAGTACTTGGTGTCTATTGGGGAGATCTAAAGAACGCTCCCACAGTGGGGATTGAACCCGTGACCTCCCGGTCGCAGACACCATATCCACTATGCCACAGTGGCTTGTAATACCACATTTTAAGGGCAGGTGATTTCATGTCATGGAAATTGATGAAAATTAATCACATATGACAGCTTCATCCACATGTGTACAAATATTCTGCTCTTATTCAAATAATAAATGACGACCTTGAGCAGACATGCCTGGGTCAAGGCTTTGACCTTCAGCAGACATGCCTGGGTCAAGGCTTTGACCTTCAGAAGACATGCCTGGGTCAAGGCTTTGACCTTCAACAGTCATGCCTGGGTCAAGGCTAGACCTTATGCAGACATGCCTGGGTCAAGGCTTTGACCTTCAGCAGACATGCCTGGGTCAAGTCTTTGACCTTCAGCAGACATGCCTGGGACAAGGCTTTGACCTTCAGCAGACATGCCTGGTTCAAGGCTAGACCTTCTGCAGACATGCCTGGTTCAAGGCTAGACCTTCTGCAGACATGCCTGGTTCAAGGCTAGACCTTCTGCAGACATGCCTGGTTCAAGGCTAGACCTTCTGCAGACATGCCTGGTTCAAGGCTAGACCTTCTGCAGACATGCCTGGTTCAAGGCTAGACCTTCTGCAGACATGCCTGGTTCAAGGCTAGACCTTCTGCAGACATGCCTGGTTCAAGGCTAGACCTTCTGCAGACATGCCTGGTTCAAGGCTAGACCTTCTGCAGACATGCCTGGTTCAAGGCTAGACCTTCTGCAGACATGCCTGGTTCAAGGCTAGACCTTCTGCAGACATGGCTGGAAGGCTTTGACCTTCTGCAGACATGCCTGGGTCAAGCCTTTACCTTCAGCAGACATGTCTGGTTCAAGACTTTGACCTTTATCAGACAATGCAGATTATCTTGTCAAAGGAACTAACAATAAATAGTTTAAGAACAAGATGTGTTTGTGAAACACTATGTCCCATTTTGAGCGATTTTGACCCATATATTTGACCTTTGACCTTGAAGGATGACCTTTACCTTGACCTTACACCACTCAAAATGTGCAACTCCATGAGATACACATGCATGCCAAATATCAAGTTGCTATCTTCAATATTGCAAAAGTTATGGCCAATGGTTAAGTTTTTGCAAACCAACAAAAAAACAAACAGGACAAAAACAATATGTCCCCCAGTATAGACTGGGGAACATAAAAATGACTTCAGGTAAAAAGAATGTATGAAATCATATGAAAACAGAAATTAATTATAGGCATACAACAAACAGAAAAAATAATCCTGCATTGCCTCCACTTTTCGCAGCAATTTTTAAGGTATAACAATCCATGATAGTACTGGTAAAAAAATATGTGATTAAAAATCACTATTTGAAACATGCCAAGTTGACAATTGTTCTGGATAACAAATACTTTCACATGATTGACTCTCTATAACATCAGCCTACCAGTGTGTGCTGTCCTGGACAGAGGCTCGACTCCCCAGCGCTGACTGGCGCAGGAGATCTGACGTATACACACCTCCCGTACGTGGCTCCTGGATGACTGCATCTACAGGTACGTGAGGAACAGTTAAGTGCTTGATCTAGGTTAGTTATATATATGAGCCTCGCTCTGTGAACATGGGGTTTAATGCATGTGAGTAAAGTGTTGTCCCAGATTAGCCTGTGCAGTCTGCACAGGCTTATCAGGGATGACACTTTCAACCTTAACTGAAATTTTGCTAAGAAGAGACTTTCTTTAAACGAAAAAATACCATAAAAGTGGAAAGCATCGTCCCGGATTAGCCTGTGCGTACTGCACAGGCTAATCTGGGACAACACTTTACGCACAGGCATTAAACCCTTTTTCACAGAGCGAGGCATATATTTATCTGTATACTTTGCCATATTAAACAGTATTTCATTCATATCATGTTGGTCAGTTCACCTACTCAATTTTCCTATGTTACATGGTATACCAGTACCACATATATATGAGCAACGCTGGCTTAATGCATGTGCTTCCCAGATATGCAATGATTAGTCTGTGCAGATTGCACAGACTAATCACAGAAGACGATTTTTGCTTTTATGGAATTTTTGTTAAAAGGACGTCTCTTCTAAACAAATTCCATTCTAGACTGAAAGTGTCGTCCCTGATTAGCGTATGGAATGCACAGGCTAATCTGGGACGACGCTTTGTGTACATCCATTAAGCCCCGTTTTCCCCAGAGAAATGTAATGTAAGTAACTGACAACTGCTCTAGCAACTTTCAATTAATAATTACCCAACTGTAATTTTTTTTACCGATTTTAAAGCAATTTCTTTCTCTATTTTTGGTGGATGAGATGTAGGCCTGTCATGATTCATATTCTGGTATATCACGTTATTTGCCCAGAAAGACAACAACATCTGAATAGTGAATGTCCTTACAACTTACAATAAAAAAAATAAAAAAAATGACCAAGTCAAGCAAGCCTTTTCACATGTAGATGTTCATCTTACAAATCTTATATGTTTTGGTAGGTGGGACGGTCATGTACTTCATATTTATTAAAAGCCAAAATGGCTCACTTGTTCATGAAATGACCTAGAAATCATGTAAGCTTCAGTTTGAGTTTAGGTACTGAATAAGTGAGGTAATTGGGCGGGGAAAAGTCAAAATGATGTAGGTTGTAACAATCATACATATCTGCATTTTTAACCTTTCCATCAAGTATTTGATTTACAAGGATCTCTGTCAATGTGTCAACAGAAATGGCCAACAAATATCTTTTCTACATTTTCAGGTTAGATCATCAAAATGTTCTTAAAAGATTATATTACATACTCACATTGATTCTTAATAGATTTTATTGAATTTAATAAGGTTAAGGTTATAAACCTATAATTATTCTGTATTCTTCATTAAACAAATATTCTGTTAAATATTGTGATATGTATCATGATTCAGTTTTAAACTGTGGAGCGTTCATGACACATCACAACAAGACAAAAATTGTCCAACAGAAACAATTCATGCAAAGTTTAAATTTGTAAAAGGGTTTGGGGGAAAAAGCCTTAACACAACGTCAAGTCCAATGTCCTACCTGACTAAGGTTCTCCAATTCACAGGAGATCACGAAGTCAGTTACACTGGTGTGCTCCGTGTCACTGGAATGCTTGCAGGCTCGCTGGGCCACGGCCCGGACACTCAGCGACTCCACCGTGTTCACCTGGACACTGTGTCGCAATAGCCTATACCTGTTGAAAAGTTTAAGTTTAAACTTATTTTTTAGCTTGATTGCATCGAAAGCCTAAGCTTATTGAAACTCTCTCTCAAGTCCGTTTCCTGGGTAAAGCCAGGACTTGGTGTTTTTGGGAGAGATCTAAAGAACGCTCCCACAGTGGGGATCGAACTGTGACCTCCCAGTTGCTAGGCGGACACCATATCCACTACATACTATATCCCTATACCGGTTAATGAGTCAAAGGTTGTGGCAAAGTATAACATATATTGTTTCTAACCCTTTGCATGCTGGGAAATTTGTCTGCTAAAATGTAGTCTGCTGAATTTCTCAAATTAGCATTTTCTTCGATTTATTTTCAAAGAATACAATCAGAATAGCAAACAGTTTGGATCCTGATGAGACGCCACCTTCTGTGGCATCTCATCTGGATCCAAACTGTTTGCAAAGGCCTTCAAAATTCGGTTCCAGCACTGAAAGAGATAATATAGGCTTTTATAAACCTTTGATGAGAGAAGAGAAGATCCAACATGCTTTCTACTAAGGATTTTATTTCATCTTCCTAACATGACTTTAAACATATAGGCTAATAGCTTCATATAGCAACAGGCAAATACTTTAAATAAATTTTTTGGCTTTATATTTTACAGCCTTTTCCTTTGGGATTGGGAAAAAATATGGTGATAAACCATGAAATCGGGAAAAATGAAACATTACTTGATAACAAGCAGTATTTCACTTGTTTATAAGTGCATGTTAAACTTCATTTTTAAATTTATATTATAAAGTGCTACAGAATTATATTGCTGTATAGTGTATAATAAACTCAACAAGAGATGTGTTTGTCAGAAACACAATGCCCCCTACTGTGCGGCTTTGAAATAAAATTTCTATTTATCATTTGGCAGGTATAGAAATTATCTCCCTTTAAAGCTTATTACTTCCCTTGGATTGTGTTTTTTTTTAACCTTTGACCTTGAAGGATTACCTTGACCTTTCACCACTCAAAATGTGCAGCTCCATGAGATACACATGCATGCCAAATATAAGTTGCTATCTTCAATATTGCAAAAGTTATGACCAATGTTAAAGTTTTTGGACGGATGGATGGACGGACAGACGGACTGACAGTTCAACTGCTATATGCCACCCTACCGTGGGCAAAATAAACAAATTATTGAGTTTATTGGAAAAGTTTAACATCTTTTGGGGGAATTTATGGTCTGATTTTTTGGGGAAAATTTTAAAATTTGTAATTAGGAAACAGCCTGTAACAGATTGTAATTTTGGGCTAAACAAATCACTGGTCAGGTACATTTTACTTGCTCAGTTGTGGCAAAATATAACACGCATTGTTCATATTATAGGCTCTAATGAACCTTTGATGAGAAAAGAGAAGTTCCTACATGAATTCTACTATGGATTTTACTTGATCCTCCTTATGGGACTATAAACATTCAACCTAATATAGCAACAGGCAGATATTAAAAAGGATATATTTGTTTTGTTACAGTCTTAAGTTTTATGTGGTCGATAAACCTGAAAGTGGTGTGTAAGCAGTGGGGTGTTTACAGAATGTGTGATACTTGTAAGGAAGAGTTCAAGGTCGCCTTGGCGTAATGGATATGGTGTCCCTCGTGCGACCGGGAGGTCACGGTCTCGATCCCCTCTTTGGGAGCGTTCTTTAGATCTCACCATAGACACCAAGTACTGGTTCTAGGCCCAGGAAACAGACTATAGAGCGTTTCATTAAGCCTTAGGCTTTCGATGCAATCAAGCTAAAATTAAAAGGTTTAAACTAAGGGAGAGTTGGATACTAGCCATGGATTTGTGATATTAATAAGATGTTTTAATCAATTTAAAGAGATAATCGATACTTGTGAAGGGTATGGACAAGTTTTCAAGAGTGGGGTATAATATTAAGGTATGCAGTATTCTTATGAGGTGGGTGTGTAATACCTTTATGGTTTATGGGATATTTCTAAGGTGTGAGAGATATGGTGTAAGGAAACTTTTAAAGTGTGTGGAATACTTTTAAGATGTGTGTACTACTTTTAAGGCTTGTGTACTACTTTTAAGGCTTGTGTACTACTTTTAAGGCTTGTGTACTACTTTTAAGGCTTGTGTACTACTTTTAAGGCTTGTGTACTACTTTTAAGGCTTGTGTACTACTTTTAAGGCTTGTGTACTACTTTTAAGGCTTGTGTACTACTTTTAAGGCTTGTGTACTACTTTTAAGGCTTGTGTACTACTTTTAAGGCTTGTGTACTACTTTTAAGGCTTGTGTACTACTTTTAAGGCTTGTGTACTACTTTTAAGGCTTGTGTACTACTTTTAAGGCTTGTGTACTACTTTTAAGGCTTGTGTACTACTTTTAAGGCTTGTGAACTACTTTTAAGGCTTGTGTACTACTTTTAAGGCTTGTTTACTACTTTTAAGGCTTGTGAACTACTTTTAAGGCTTGTGATCTACTTGTAAGAGGTGTAGAACACTATTAATGGTGTGCATCTATTTTAAGGAGTGTTGAATATATTCAGGTATGTGGAATACTTTTAAGGTGTGTGCAAAACATTTAAGGTGTGTGCAAAACTTGTAAGATGTGTGCATCTATTTTAAGGAGTGTATAAAGATATGTGGAACACTTTCAAGGTGCATGTGTAATATACTTAAGTGGCATGGAATAACAAAAAATGCAAGCCAAATCACACAAAAACATCACTTGCCTGGGTTTTGTTGTTTGCTGACTAGCTTGATAGAAGAACAAGAAGTCCACCTCATGAACCCCGCCTATATCGTTCCCACGAATCCACAAGGGCAGGCTCGAACTCGAGTTCGGATGCAATACTCCGTTGGGAATGTCAATATCACATACACGCTTCACGAAGTTCGTATCACAAGTCACAAACACGGAGTTTTCCGTTAAACTACTAGAAATACTATACACGTCAGCGGGACGTTTTGAGTCTTCACTTCGACCGAGAACAAAGTATTTGGGGTTTGTAGAAGCGAGTTTGAGCTTCTGTAGAGGAACGGAGCCGGTATTTGTGAAGGTCACCGTCACCAGATGTACCTCGCCACATAGCAACGTCTTTGGAAAGTTTGTGAAAGAGACCTGAAAAACAGAAAGATTAAATGCATGTATTACAGTAGTCAAAAGATTTTTCAATTATACATTTGAATGGACATTTACTATTCTAACAACAAAACCATACACTAACACTTCCTGTAAAATGGGTATGTCCTGCAGGTGATATCAGAACTCATTCAATACAATGAAATTACATAGAGAATAACAGGTTACTGCCCTATCATTGTGTAATATATCAGGTGAGGCTTTGAATAAAAGGCGAAGCTTGCTGAGTGAGTTGTTGTTTTTATTTGTGCCTAGCCTGATATAATACCAACGATAGCGCAGTTACTTGTTTTTCTGTTTTAGCATATCAATGTCCCCATTTAAAAAGAAATAATGAAAAAATATCGCTATGAATCTCCATTTTGAGCTGGAATTAATATGATGTTTTACGTGTTAATAATGACATGATGAGTAATTGCGCTTAATACTTGTAAAATAAGTTTTTTTTGCTGTTTTTGTAGCTTTTCGTGCCTTAAATATACTACCTCTTGGTATCAAATAGTTTGATTTGAAGAATCTGCTTATTTTTTAACCAAAAAACGATTACTTTATAGTTTGTTCCGAGTAATATGACCAACTCCAAACATTAACTGATATAAAAACTTCCTGTTGATGTGATATAAAAAAAATATCAATGTAGTGGTATGATAAAAACTATGTACTCCAACTACCTGTAGAATGGGCATCTCCTGCTGCACGGAGAGGTCAAGGCGTCTGTCAGGCCCGTACATCTTGCCCGCCATTTCCTCTTTCTTGCCGTTCAGCCTCGGACCCTGCACCTCAATCTTCTGTTTGCCCCGTACATACACTGTGCTCACATAGCTTGCCTGATGGATAAAAACGTACAGGATAATATAAGGAACATAAAGCTGATTTAAAGAAGTTAAAGAAAAACGAATCTTTTTCAAACATTTGAGGCATGTCGTGAGAAAACATGTGAACAAGGATGGAATGCTTGAATAAATCTTTATGTTGAAATAATTTGTCAACAACATTGTTTTGATCATTGTATGGGAGAAAATTAAGACATTTCATTTTAAAGATGACTGTGATTGATCATGGCTCCCAATGGCTCAAAAATTATTGTAGCCAAATTTACGGTAGAACACAGAAATGTTTCACATTTTATCTGTTTTTCTGGGTTTTATGAAGTAAAAGTTATAGCCAATTGAACATTTGTTGAGCCTATGGCGAATAGCACATCAGATCCTGTCAGATGCCTGGCATAGGTTTGTAGCGTTGAATAATAAATTTCTGTACCTTATGTGACCCCGCCATGCCGACCCCAAGGCTATCGGGGCCCTGGGAAGGGGCCATGAATGTTGTGGCATGGCTACCCAGGTTGTAGGTGAGACCGTAGATGCGCAACTCACCCATCTGATGGGGCACCAGGGTCATCTTAACCTGCAAGATCAAGGGTTGCAATATGGTGAACAAGCAATACCAAGTTGGGAAATGTTCACATGCTCTTTATCAAAGTACATGTAACTTTTGTCTACCCATGAAAAGAAATATTTAATGGTTAAATCAACAATGTGAAACATCCGCAGCAACCTTCAACTATGTACCTTTTGATGCACTTTGTTTAATTTTGCTCATATTGTCATGTTATGCATGAACTGAGCTTAAAATAAATAAACTTGATACTTGAAAACCATAGGTGAGAATTCTTATCATATCATGGGGTCCTTTATTAATAGCAAGAAACCAATCTAAAAACAATGTGACAAAATACAAAAGCACTTTACAAAGCACAAAAATGTGCAACAAAAACAAACAATTATTCACAACTCTTTGGTTACCATCTGGGAACAGTCTGATAAACGCAGGCCTTGACACAAAAGGAAGTTACTTACTGGGAGTCGGTCGCTACCCTGCAAAATGATCTCCTTGACAACCTGACCTTGAACTATCTCATCAGCCAAATTGTTCTGAAAGAGAAAACTCCAAAGTGTTACTGTATTAGAATAAATCATTAAAAGTACTTGAGCCTTCTGTGAAAAAGGGGTTTAATGCATGTGCGTTAAGTGTCGTCCCAGATTAGTTTGTGCTGTCCGAAACTTTCCGCCTAAACTTGATTTTTTGTCAAGAAGGGTCTTCTTTTAAATAAACAAGAGATGTGTTTGTCAGAAACACAATGCCCCCTAATGCGCTGCTTAGATTTTTTTATTTTTTTACCTTTGACCTTGAAGGATGACCTTGACCTTTCACCACTCAAAATGTGCAGCTATATGAGATAAACATGCATGCCAAATATGAAGTTGCTTCAATAATGCAAAAGTCATGACCAATGTTTAAGTTTTCGGACGGACGGACAAACAGACGGACAGACTGACAGACAGTTCAACTGCTATACGCCACCCTACAGGGGGCATAAAAATACAACAAAAGCAGAAAAAGTTGTTCCTGATTAGCCTGTGCAGACTGCACAGGCTTATCTGGGATGGCACTTCACAGAGTGAGACTTACATAGATGTGAACAGTTCCATTCCAGTGAACTGATCAACTACAAGGCTGCCTTACAAAAATTAAACAACTTCCCCAGATGCATTCACAACAAGAAAATGCTTGGAGCGTGCGCACCATATATATTTTATAAAAGATAGATAGAAATTCTCAAGAAGAAATATAATTTGTTGTAGATTTGTTCGTCTAGGTGAGTGTGTTTTATTAAGCGCATTCAACATTTTATCTTTATTCAATTATTGTTCTCATGCTTGCTTAAAGGACACTCATAAGTACAAAGACAAATATGTTACTGAAAACATGAAAGCAGGGCTTTGTTGGTCAACAGCTGTAACTTAACACATTGAAGTGTTTTTTTTTGTTCAAATTTGGGGGCCAGTATTCAGCCCATTCCCAATGGAAACAAGAGGGCCAAGATGGCCCTAGTTCGCTCACCTTTTTTTACAAGGCCTTGTTCATTGCTTAGTTCAAAATTCAGTACTCTAGAGCATATTACGCACCTTACCGGGGGCATAATAAAACCAATGTTTTCACCAAGTTTCATGATGATTGGGCAAAAAATGTGACTTCTAGAGTGTTCACAAGCTTTTTTTACTATATAAATATAAGGAAAATGCGCCCCACCCCCCTGGCAGCCATGTTTTTCAAAGGACTGGAACCATTTTCGAACTAAATTCTCTAGGAAACAAATGTTCTGACTAAATTTCATGAAAATTGGGCCAAAAAATGTGACTTCTAGAGTGTTCACATGTTTTCACTACATACATTTACAGAAAATGGGCAGCCATGTTTTTTCACCGATCTGGACCATTTTCGAACTCGTCCGAGATATTGATAAAACCAATGTTTTGACCAAGTTTCATGATGATTGGGCAAAAAATGTGACTTCTTGACTGTTCACAAGCCTTTTTTACTATATAAATATAGGGAAAACTGCGCCGTCCCCTTGGCAGCCATGTTTTTCAACGGATGGGAACCATTTTTGAATTTAACTCATGTATCTAGTAAACAAATGTTCTGACCAAATTTCATGAAGATTGGACCAAAAATGTGACTTCTAGAGTGTTCACATGTTTTGACTATATACATTTAGAGAAAATTGCACCGCCCCCTGGTGGCCCTGTTTTTTCACCGATCTGGACCATTTTCGAACTCGTCCAAGATATCAATAAAACCAATGTTTCATGATGATTGGGCAAAAATTGTGACTTCTAGAGTGTTAAAAAGGTTTCTCTATAGCCAAATAAGAAAAACNCGAACTCGATCGAGGTATCATTGGGACAAATCTTCTGACCAAGTTTCATGAAGATCGGACAAGAAATGTGGCCTCTAGAGTGTTTACAAGGTTTCTCTATAGCCAAATAAGAAAAACTGCCCCGCCCACTGGCAGCCATGTTTTTCAACAGACTGAAACCACTTTTGAACTCAAGCAACATATCATCAAGACAAACATTTTGACAAAGTTACATGAAGATTGGGCATGAAATGTGACTTCTACGGTGTTTACGAGGTTTTTCTTTTTTTTACCAAGTGACCTAGTTTTTGACCCAACATGACCCAGTTTCAAACTCGATCGAGGTATCATTGGGACAAATCTTCTGACCAAGTTCCATGAAGATAGGACAAGAAATGTGGCCTCTAGAGTGTTTACAAACCAAATGTGGACGACGGACAGACGACAGACAAAGACCGATCACAAAAGCTCACCTGAGCAATCAGGTGAGCTAAAAAATATATATATTTTCCAATTGGGACCTAAAAATTCCCAATTAAAGGTTTCCATTTTTTTTTTATTTTTTTTTTTAGATCTCAACATTTAGTTCTCATCTCCCATCCAGCTCTAAAAGTTGAACCTTAGTAAATATAATATTGAAAACATTTCTATTCTCAATTTTGAAGCATTTGTAAGCAAAACAACAACACCACTAATTTCCCAATTTTAGTCAAAACGCCCCAACTTTTCCGAATCCAAAGCCCAAGTCCCAAAATGGTGAAAAAACAAACTGCAATGAGAAAGATACCTTTGCAGTGAGCATGGTCTCGTTGGTGATAAGCTGAGGCTTATCGTGGCTGGCAATCGTTGGTAGGAAGCTCCATAGCAACTTCACGTCTGTCAAGGTCAAGGCAACCTTCAGTGGGTTCACTAGGCAGATTTCTATGGTGATGGGCTCTACAATATGCCATGCAGGGATCTCAAAAATGTTAGTTGAATTGAGCGTTGCTCTGTGAAAAGGGAGTTCAATGCATGTGCGTAAAGTATCATCCCAGAATAGCCTGTGCAGTCCACACAGGCTTATCAGGGAAGACACTTTCCGCTTTTATTATATTTTTGTTTAAGGAAGACTGTTCTTGACGAAAATCCAATTAAGGCGGAAAGTGCCGTCCCTGATCAGCCTGTGCGGACTGCACAGGCTAATCTGGGACGTTGTCTGCACAGGCTAATCTGGGACGAAACTTTACGCACATGCATTTAACCCCCTTTTCACAGAGCGCAGTGCAATTATTAACACACATCACTCACCTTTAAGGATATTGCCCATGTTCAGCTTTTGAAACTTTTTTCACTGCATCCCCTTATCAATATTCATTACTAGCTAGAAAAATGTCAACAACATGCTGAGCCCATTTTCAATAAGGCTCGTAATGATTTAATAAGCTGCACCATGCACATGTTTGTCTTTCCGCCTGTATTGTGACCTTGACCTTTGCTCACGAGTTGACACTCCCTTTCCACATGCGAACATTTGTGGTAAATTACTTTTTGAATTGCATAATGAATGATAAAGTTACAGTCCAAACAAACTTTCATTTGCCAAAATTAGACATCTGACCTGTAAGTTACAGTTTGTACCTGATCTTTGACCTTTATGTGTCACCTTTACCTTTGAGGTAGGGAGATGATTATTACAGATGACACGCACATGGTGGTCATTATTTCTAAATAACTTTCAATTGCCTGAATATTACAATCCATACAAGCTGTTTTATCACCAAATTTGACATTTGACCTGTAAGTGAGACCTTAACTTTTGAGGTAGAGAGACGGTTGTTACACACCACACTTCTCATGGTGAACATTTGAAGTAAGTTATTCTAAAATTGTATGACGAATGACAAAGTTACATATCGGACAAGCTGTTTTATGGCCAAACTTAACCTTTGACCTTTAAGTGTGACCTTAAGCTTTGTGGTAGGGATCGGATGTTACAATGACAAGTTGTCTCCATGAGGTGGTCATTTGTAGTGAGTCATTATAAAATTGCATCATGAATGACAAAGTAACAGTCTGGACAATCTACTTTAAAGCGAAATTTGACCTTTGACCTCTTAGAGTGGCCTTGAGCCCAGAGGAAGGGAAACAGGAGTCACACTTGACATGCCATCTCCTAATGGTGGTCATTTGAGATAACTTATTTTACAATTGCAAGATGAATGACGAAGTTACAGGACAAGCTGTTATATGGCAGCATTTGACCTTTAACCTTTAAGTTCGAACTTGACCTTTGAGGTAGGGAGACAGTTT
Organism: Dreissena rostriformis; assembly: GCA_007657795.1. Taxonomy (NCBI): domain Eukaryota; kingdom Metazoa; phylum Mollusca; class Bivalvia; order Myida; family Dreissenidae; genus Dreissena; species Dreissena rostriformis. The sequence goes on along the minus strand of VMBQ01001921.1, from coordinate 15,939 downwards.
TACATCGATAATGTTGTCTTAAGATGGTGAACTTCTGTGGTGAGTTATTTGAAAATTGCACTATGAACTTGGACGCATCGGCGCACACACATACATTTTACCATTTTAACATATTTATTGAGTTCCCTGCCAGCTTCCTCAAAAAAATCATAAAATATATAAATTGTACTGCCTATGTAGAAAAAGCTAGCCATTTATCTGGGAATCAGTTATTCTGAGACAAATATAATATTGTTATATCAGAGGCTATGTGCATCCAACAAATCACTGTCTATAGACACATCAAGATTGGCAAATAACCAAGTCGTACCTCGTACATAGCCAACTGGATTTAACTTATTATCGGTGCTGTTAGAGAACAGAGCGTTTGAGGGTCTGTGCGCGAGTGGTAGACTTCCTCCGTTGGCTGATATCACAAGCAACTCCTCCAGTTTCTCCCAGTGTTTAGAGGACCCGTCTGCTTCATCAAACCACACCCCAGTGGCAGAAGTCTTGTCATCTAGAGACAAACAAGAAAGAATCTCATAAATATACACAATCTTAATCTAAAAAAAAACAAGAGATGTGTTTGTCAGAAACACAATGCCCCCTAATGCGCCGCTTTGATATTATTTTTTTACCTTGAAGGATGACTTTCACCAATCAAAATGTGCAGCTCCATGAGATACATATGCATGCCAAATATGAAGTTGCTATCTTCAATAATGCAAAAGTTATGGCCAACGTTAAAGTTTTCGGACGAACGCACAGACTGACGGACAGACAGATGGACGGACTGACAGTTCAACTGCTATATGCCATCTTGATAGTATAACATACTTAAAGCTTAATACTTAACTTAATTTCAGAAAAAAATGTGAGATGGGTTTGGAATGCCAGTCCAACAAGAGATGTTTGTAAACCATGTATGCCCCCGCCAACAAACAAACATTGCAAATGGTTTCCATCAACCAAGAATTCATTAAAATAAATGTTCTGACAAAGTTTCATGAAGATTGGACTATAAATGTGACTTATAGAGTCTTAACAAGGTTTTACTTTAGCCATATAAGGAAAACTGCCCCGTCCCTGGAGGCCATGTTTTTCAACATACCGGAACCATTTTCGCACATTGCCCAAAAATTATTAGAACAAATCTTATGACCAAGTTTCATAAAGATTGGACTCAAAATGTGACTCCTAGAGTGCTAACAAGGTTGTACTATATCCATATAAGGAAAACTGCCCAGCCCCCTGGCCCAACTTTTTTCATTCAACATGAACCATTTACGAACTCAGCTAAGATGTCATAAGAAGAAATGTTCCTGCCAAGTTTCATGAAGATTGGACTATAAATGTGACTTCCAGAGTGTTCACGAGGTTTCACTATAGCCATATAAGGAAAACTGCCACGCCCCCTGGCGGCCATGTTTTCCGATGGACCGGAACCTTTTTTTGAACTCGGCCCGGTTATCATTAGAACAAATGTTCTGACCAAATTTCATGAAGAATGGACTAAAAATGTGACTGCTAGACTGTTAACAAGGTTTTACTATAGCCATATAGTGAAAACCACTCTGTCCCCTTGGGGCCAATTTTCAATGGACCGTTGATATTTTCAAACTCTGTTGAGATATCAATAGAACAAATTTTCTTACAAGGCTTCATGAAGATTGAACTATAAATGTGAATTCTAGAGTGTTTACAAGTTTCCAATATATCCATATAAGGAAAACTACCCTGCCCGCTGGCAGCCATGTTTTTCAATAGACCCAAACCATTTTCTATCTCAGCCAAGATGTAATTAGAATAAATAATCTAAGCAAGATTCATCATGATTGGACNTTGGCATTATTTTTTTTGAGGCACTAGCCCGATCGGGCTACCAGCTTGGAAATTTCACTAGCCCGAATCAATTTTAACTAGCCCGAATTAAAGTTATAATTCTGTAACATTTGTAACTATGTCAGTCTTGGACCTAACCCACTCCATCCGGTAATAATACTAGTTATAGAGTCTAGAGGGGTCAACTTACTACACTGTTCAATAAGCATCTACTCAATGAGTGCCCAATGGAGATTACCGATTCAGTTCTGAATAAGCTTCTATAGCAGGGGTGTCAATTGTCCCAAATGTGAAATCCGGAAAATTAGACTGAGGGTCTGGGGCCGCACGTCCCCAACCACGATAAAGGGCTGAGCTTCCCCCAGCCTTAACTTATGATACTTTTTTTTTGTCTTTCTAGTTGCAATTACTGGTTAATATTTATTCTTTAATCTGATCTTGTCAACTATTTGTTACACATCAACCGAAACTGGTGACTCGAGGATACAATGCAAAATAGTATAAACCAGACCATTCGTATCACCACATGTGTATTCGTCATTTCATAGAAAATGTTATAAAGAACATTGAAAAATAAAATAAAAAATAATAATTAAAATCGACGAAAAATACTGTATCCGAAAAAAGAATGTCCGAAAGATGCACCGTCACTGGGTGTGATTTGGCAAATGTCCTGTGGCAGATAAGACACATCACAGTGACTGGACACATTATAATGGGTGTCCAACAGCTTTACTTTCTTATTATATTCATCTGCAACAATGACATAACCGCTAGGAAGACAGCAAATGCCTCTGATGACACAATTCTGACTTGTATCACTGGATATTTTCACATTATACTTGGACTTACTCTTCACAGTCAACACCTGGTCTGGACTCATCTTAAGTTTCAGAGAATGCATACTGTCTACAATACTCCCAAGACTAGACTGTTGAGACAGGTACTGCTCGATGTCAATGTTTGCCTGGAATATTATTGAATTCAGAACCTTAATTGGGTTCTTTTTCAGATATGTCTCAGACTCTTGTATCTTGTCCAGACAATTCCTGCTGGCAACAAACTCAATGTCTTTAATGCTCTTATCAAAAAGGCCCTGTACAGCTTCTTTGAGTTTTTGCAGTTCATCCTTCAGTCTGCTGCAGTTGTCAACATCATCCTTAAGGGAGGTTTGCAATGTGGTTTTAATTTCATCCAGTTCTTTCAAAGTTGTATTTTCTAGTCCATCCAAAGCAGCATTTAATTTCTTACGCAGGTCTCTGATTTCTTGCAGCTTTTCACCGTATGATCCCTCCACAGACTCAATGCTGGCCTCATGTATTCTTTTAAACTTGTTTAGCTCAGCAATAATTGTTTGAATTTGGTTTGACAACTGCTGCATATCAACAGACTGCTTTTTGACTGATTCAGAGATTAGAACCAAATTTGTACACTATCTGAAATAACAAAATAAATCATAATTATCAATTATCACTTTGCCATATAAAATATCTTGGCAAACTTAAACATATAAATAAGGGTCCAATCGATAATATTGCAAAGCAGGTTATGTATTTACAGAGCATTTTGAATCTAGTTGAGTCTAAAAAGTCCCCTCCCAGTGAATACCCTTATCAATTAAAGATTGTGTATACAAACAATGAATGCCCCATTTTTGTTAACTAGATGTCAAGCAATAATGTCCTAAAATATTATACTTTCAACATTTAAACAGTGTTAAGAACAGCTCTTAAAATGCTAAAAATAGCTGAACTATGAAACTGTAACATAATTGAGATACTAGAGTATTTGATTGATGGAAGTGATAACAACCTACTTTGTATACATGTGATCACTATAACCCTTTGAATGCTGGGAAATTTGTCGTCTGCTAAAATGTTGTCTGCTGAATTTCTAAAATAAACATTTTCTTCCATTTTTTTTTCAAAGAATACTATCAGAATAGCAAACAGTTTGGATCCTGATGAGACGCCACATTCTGTGGCTTCTCATCTGGATCCAAACTGTTTGCAAAGGCCTTTAAAATTCGGTTCCAGCGCTCAAAGGGTTAAACTACATGAAACTTTATGACCGGGTTTCGCTTACCTGTGATTCAGTAAGACACAATCAGAGCAGCACAGCTGACTGTGGTCCTGGCAAAACATTTTCAGTTTCTTGTTGTTGTGAACATCACATTTCAGTAGAAAATCCTCAATTGCCTTTTCAAGAGGCCATTTATTTGTTTCTCGTCTTCCATATATCAAATGGTTTACAAATACTTGATCGTGATGATAAAGGCATGTTTTGCAAAAACACTTCAAACATGTTTCACAAAAGAAATCAGCACTTTTTTCTATATTTTTACTTGTGCATCCGACACAAGAATAATCTGTCACTGTATCTGAACTTGTATGAACTGAACCTACAGAAGTTGCCATTTTCAATAGGTATTGTGAACTGTCCTCTGATAAAAAGTTGTGTATTCACTATTAACTACTTTTATGAAATATAATAAGTGTTTTAAAAATCAGAAAGGGTTGCATAAAGACACGTACAGTTTTCAGTTGGTATAATAACCAATGTACTTAACTTCAAACTGAAAAAGGCTCAATTATCTTGGCTGTGTAAGCTCACAACCCACTTTAAATACACACTGAAGCACAAAGTCCATTATTAGTGATAGTCAAGTTACAAAATGATCCTGTACATAGATTAATTTTTTGATAACAGTGGTATAAACCATTTTCTGAAAATGGGTGAAACTTTATACATGTATTCAGTTAAAGGGACTTGTTCACAGATTTTCCTATTTGTAAAAAGTTCATTTAATTTACATTTCAACAAAAATCTAATACTTTTAATAGTATTAAATAATTATAAAAGCAAGACAAAGGGTTGAATAAACAATATTGCCTTGCCCAGGAGTCGAACCAGTGACCTTTTGATTGCAATATCTAACACATTACCACTTCACCCATGAGGCTTTAATATTTCACAGTTAATTCTAACACTTAGTTAGTGATACAACTATTTTCCAAAAAGTTGATGAAAAGCATAGCAAGCCTTTTACAGTTTTATCAATTTCGATTTCAAGTTTTCGATTGATGATCATCCATAGAAAGACGATCTGATATTTTTCTAAGTCATTAGTGATATTTTACTTGTTTGAATATAAGGAATACATTCTCTTCTGAATCTATGAGCAGTTTTGGGAAAATTGTCATTTTGCTAAATTGTTTAACAAGTCCCTTAAACAACCATGCTTCTATAATTGGTAGTTACAAATTGTGGCAATTCACAATTTGTGTAATGTAACTTCAATGATTAGTCCAGGTTTATAACAGTTCTCATGTGCGTTTTTTTCAACTCACACTTCTGTTCAGAACTTTTTTGACAAACTTGAAAACATGTGATGAATTTAATTATAAAAATGTTCACTCCCTGTCTAAATTTAGGAGTCAATGCCTACCATTGTGTTTAATCTATGTCTTTCTAAAACTAAACTGAATACCGGTACTCATATGCACCTAAATTTAGTAATCAATACAAGAAAACTTGTTAAATAGATATCCACAGCAAACTACATTTTGTTTATGTATGGTAGCAGAAATAAAGGAAAAGGTGTAAGTGAAGGGTTGTGCTTTTTCTTAACTATGTTTTTAACTAACACTTTATAAAGGTTTAATAAAACCTATAAGAGCAGTTCTAAAATAAAGCTCCAGATTAAAAAAAAATATTAAGTAACAAAGGATGCTATTAAAAGGTGGTGTTATTTAAAGATGATTTGTAAGCAACACATGTGAAAGACGTCAGACCTCGGATATTTCCAATAAAATTTTCTGAGGTCTGATATCATTTCAAAAAATGGCGATCCTTGTGTCCAAAAATAAAATTGATAACGGAACTTCAAATTTGTAACAAATATTGACTGGAATATGTTTATTTTACTTCGATAGATGGTTTCACAATAAAATAGAACGGTTTATTATCTACCATCAACTTGCTACATGTGCTGGTGTTTGTAACAATCACATTGTGCTACATTTGTATTCTCAGAACCAATCAAATCCCGTGCAGAGTTTCGTGACCTAAGCAAACAGTTTTTCATTGGTTAAATCTTTGTGATGATCGCTAAAGCGGGAAACCATACGACCTTCACCTGCTTCTTTACCTTGTCGACATATGATGCAAAAATTACCATTTTAAGCGGCCGTAAAGTTTCACCGATTGCAAATGCGTAGATAACATTAAACATTAAGCATCAATATATGATTTAAACATACTGTTCTTATGAACATTTAAATAGTCCTTTACAGACGCTATGGAAAAGCCATTTGATTCAGACTCTGATGAGACAGATTCAGAATATGAATTAAAATCACAGAGGAGTGATTCTACACACATGAAACATCGTGACGTTTTGATTTGAACTTACTGTGATCATTTTCATTTTGTTTCAATGTCAATTTATAATTTTATCTAGTGTAAACCATAAGAGTAATATTGTGATTAATATTGCTGTTTGAAAATATGGCGTTATGTATAAACAATTCACAAAGTTTTTCACTTTCAATTGAAAGTTTTACCATATGTTATAAAAGAACAGGTCTAAATTTAATTATTTAAATGTATTTTTCATCGTAAAACATTAATTGTGATCGTCATATTAATCAATGGACCAAAACGAAACACACACTTCATCTGTAAGTCATGTAGGTAGACTCAAATACCAAAATGCTTGGTTACATAGCTGGGCCAAGGCGTGATACACATGCATTAAGCCCACTTTTCCCAGAACGCGGTTCATATGCCCTACTCTCTACAACATCTCACCTAGAGGCTGCAAGGGTTTGGCCCCTGTGAGGACCCTGGTGGCGTTGCTGTCCAGGGCAGGGAGGGGCAGCTCAGGCAGCGTGTTCGACTGGAGACCCGTCTCCTCCACCTCTTGCATGAGCAGTTGCTGGAAGAACAGGGGACACAATAATAGGATGAGGAGGGAATAGGAGAAGTAAATGTTCTGTTTACTGCAAAATCATTATTTGTGTGACATTTATTTTCCTTAATTTTGTGGGTAGACTGATCCAATAATTGTTTACTGCAAAATCATTATTTTTCGTGTGACCTTAATTTTCGTTTCTTTCGTGGGTAGACTGATCCAATAATTGTTTACTGCAAAATCATTATTTTTCGTGTGACCTTAATTTTCGTTTCTTTCGTGGGTAGACTGATCCAACAATTGTTTACTGCAAAATCATTATTATTCGTGTGACCTTAATTTTCGTTTCTTTCGTGGGTAGATTAATCCACAAATTAATGAACAATTATTCCCAATTTTAATTTTTTTACAGACCAAATTACCGAAAGCACGTAGACAAGGAATGTGATGATACAAAGCTTTCTTCAATTCAGAAAATAAGACTCCTAAAATCCCTCTACGCAGCTTTGTGACAATAATAAAGGCATACTGTTGACATTAAATTCCTATTTTAATCCTTCACCACTCAGATATGCATTTTGAGGCGTTTGTAGTCCTTTAGAAATCACATTAAATTTAATAAAAGACCTTTCTTTCTAGAATCAAGTTTTAACCATCATTTCCAACCCTTAGATACTGATGAGCAGCAAACAGCATAAAACCTGAACAGACTGCGAGTTACTTGAAGGCTGTTTTGGTTTCATGCTGGTTGCATATAGCAATTTTCACTTGAATTCTGAGAGCGAAAGGGTTTAACTACAATATTAAATTGTAACTTAAACTTATCCGTAAATGAACATGAAGAAAGGTCTATGCTAGCCTACCCTATAGACAAAGAGATACTCTCGTAGGAAGGCGTTCTGCTGCGGCGCAGGCTGTCGACTGGTCGATGTAAGCAGGTGCTTGAAAGCCGCTGTAGCATTCTCCAGTTGCTTCAGATTGTGGTATTGACGACCCACCGTGAAGTTTATGTGATCCTGAAGCATTGTCAGAGATGCAGTCGTGTAAAATTGTAACCTTATGGTAAAAAGAGCCTTGGTTTGGGAAAACTGGGCTTTGTGCATGTTCGTAAAGTGGCGTCCCTGATTAGCCTGTGCGGTACTCAGGGGCAACACTTTCCGCCTATATTGGATTTTGGTATAGAAGAGACTTCCCCAAAACAAATAAAAGACAACAAAAGCGGAAAGTGTCATCCCTGATTAGCCTGTGATGACTGCACAGGCTCATCTGGGATGACACTTTACGCACATGCATTTAGCCCAGTTTTCCCAGAACGAGGCTCAAATTATGAACGGTTAAAGTTTGGAGGCTAATTTCACTCCCTGGTATGAACTTGGCTATGAAGGCTAAATTCTGAAGAACTAGTTAATACGTTGGGTTGATTTTGCATGGTGATAAATTTGCAAAGGCTAATCAAATATATGTACTTTAAAAAATTAACAACTCGGTTCTGATATATAGGGTTCTTGTATTTTTGCCACAACAGGGCAATTTGCCCTCATATTGGGGGAAAAATAGTGTCATTTTTTTGCAATTTTGGGGAAAATCATTCATTGAAAGCTCACCTTAAATAATTTTTTGCAACAGCCATTTTACGACACAGCTAAATTATAAGCACAAAATACAAGTATCATTTTATAGTATTTTTAAACAAATATTGATACAAAAAATACAATGCACGAAATACAATTTGATACATCATCTTTAAGAGATACAAAATAAATGACATGTTTATATCAACATTTTGATAATTTAAAATGAAAACCTTTTTTCGGTTTTAACTTATGCTAATGCATTACAGAACTCACCAGTAAACCCTTGTATTTTCTCCTTTGTACATGTAAGTTATTTCTATTTGGTTGTAGTCTTTACCACAAAGTAAATATATTGCTGTAAAGTAGAAACAATCAAACATCCATAAGTACAACTTAGGTAACGATTTCCCTAAGGAGCTTTCGAATTCCAGTCCTAAACTACCGTAGAAAATTGTATAAATTCGGATAAATCTTATCCAGTGGATAACTTTTGGTTATCTTCACTTTTAGGACATCTTTTGGGTTAGCAATTGTATAAAAAAAAAGATATCCGAACATGTGGAAGTTTTGGGTTTAGCCAAGGTATTTGACTTCGGTTATCTTTATCCGAATAAGGTTATCTTTTGGATTGACTAAAGTTATCCAGATTTATATACTGAGCTACCACAGTCTTACCTCCGCCAGGTCCCAGCCTTTGCCTTTATAGATCTGCAGGGCCTGATTATAAGAGCGCAACGCATGCTTCCTCTGTAACATTACAAACACATTTGACAATATAGAGGTGATGATATAACAAATATTTTGTCTATGATCACGAGTGAATTAAAATCGATATTCAACTGAATCCAACACATTTTCTTTTTATTTAAAGCTTTTTTTTTTACCGTTATTAACATTGTAAAAGAGTTTAATTTCGCTGGAATAATGTCATGACGTAATTTTGTCCAAAAAAAAACACACACGTCATTTTACAGTTAAACAGTGAAAATTATGTCCACTCCCTGTCTAAATTTTCACTATTATTTTTCACTGTTTGAAACAATGAATTATAAATTTTAATTCACATGATTTTGCTCTTTTAAATCCACCAGAAAGCAGAAAATAAAAACAATTCTTCAATAATATGAACATCACTGCAACCAATAAAAAGAGCTGCATCTTAAAGAAAACCAATTTCATTCTATTACTGGACAAATGATTATAAGCCAATTCAATTTGTGAACTTAGAGCAGGGCAATGAGAATATTCTTTACTCGTAGGTCTTTTTTTACCAGATAGCATAGTTAGTAAAGCACTAGACTATCGATCCGGCATTCGTGAATTTGAACCCCATCCATGCCTCTTAACTTAAGTGATCATTGAAAATAAGCGTCTTATAATGTTTGGTGAACACCGATTAAGGTAAAGTCATAAAAAGACGAGGCACCCAAATTAGAAGGCCACATTTTTACACATAGTACAAGGAATTTGATTTGAAGCTAAAATTTGCCAGAAGCACAAATGGTTGGCAACAACATCATTTTATTCTTTTCTTTAGTATCGATTCCACATCTTTCATTTTAGAAACATATCGTTCATACATGTTAACATTTTGAAGCTTCAAAATTCAGTCATACCTTAGAGTTGTCGTCAGATCTTTTATAAGAGTGGGCTCTAGTCTATTATTCACCAATCGATAAATGAGTCACCCTCTGAGAAAAGGGGATTTAATGCATGTGCGTAAAGTGTCGTCCCAAATTAGCATATGCAGTCTGCACAGGCTAATCAGAGACGACAACTTCCGCCTCAACTGGATTGTCATCAATAGGAGTCTTCTTTTAAACGAAAAATGCAATAAAAGCAGAAAGTGTGTCCCTGATTAGCCTGTGTGGACTGCACAGGCTATGTGGGATGACACTTTACGCACATGCATTAAAACCCCTTTTCACAAAGCGAGGCTTCATTATTTTGCAACATCATATTGGTAAAGTAAAAGAATTTGTTTTTAATTTTACGTCGACTTTTTACAATTATTTCATTAATTGGTTTGGTGAATACACATGCCACTCACCTGTCCTGACTTGGTGAACCTGTGACCAGAGAGTATCATGTGGAACGAGTACTTGCGCACCATCGGGGGCCGCATGTTGATGAAACAGTGGGCCGCTTGCTCCAACAGTAGGGCCGCTCGTAAGTCAGACTCCTGGAAAACAGCAGGCGTTAAGATGTCCTGAAATTCATGTAACTTCATTTCATATGTCATTTTGGAAATTTGTTTATTCCTCATGTAGGTCAAACCCAAGCTTGAGAAATATATAGTGGTCTACTGACCAACTGACTGATTAAACAAATAGAATACATATCTGTTTAAAAATCATCACTTGCTCCAATAAATTCTTTATGGTTGGAAAAATATTTTTAATTATCATCATCATAGTCATCCTCATTATCCTCCTCCTCATCATCATCATCTTCTTCATTATCATCATAGTCATCCTCGTTATCCTCCTCCTCCTCATCATCATCTTCTTCATTATCATCATGGTCATCATATAAGCATTTTAACTTGATGGACATGCACTATCAAACATATTATATCAATCTCAAACTGTTAACCCTTTACCAATCCGGAATGCATTTTGACCCGTTTGTAGTCCCTTAGAAAATTTAATTAAATTAAATACATTTCTTACTAGATTCAAGTTTCAAAGGCTTCATTTCTGACCATAACATACTGATGAGCAGCAAACAGCATAAAACCTGAAGAGACTGCGAGTTACTCGCAGGCTGTTCTGGTTTTATGCTGGTTGCAAAAGCCATTTTCACTTGACTTCTGAGTGGGAAAGGGTTTAAAACAATAGCCATTCTCGTACTTCACTCATCATCTTAATGAACTGCATAGCCGCCTCCTTGTACTTCCCTCTACTGGTCAGTGCCTCTGTGCTTGTCAGTGTAGCCCTCACAGCATACGGCTCATTCCTTCAAAACACATCACACATGGATACATTTGAGTCGCACTCAATTATTTATATTATTATAAACAAGAGTGCCAAACTGTCACAAGATACGCCCGTTCGAAGGTTTTGGACACCATGCTCAATGCTTGAAATGCACTAAGTGACCTCAAGACCTAGTTATTGACTTGGCATGACCCATATTTGAACTTGACCTAGATATCATTTAGATGTAACATCTGACTAAATTTGGTGAAGATCAGATGAAAACTACTTCAATTAGAGAGCGGACACCATGCTAAATGCTTTAAATGCACCATGTGACCTCGTTTTTGACCGGGCATGACCCATATTCGAACTTGACCTACATATCATCTAGACACAACTTGTAACCAAATTAGGTGAAGATCAGATGAAAACTACTTCAATTAGAGAGCGGACACCATGCTAAATGCTTGAAATGCACTAAGTAACCTCGTGACCTAGTTTTTGACCCGGCATGACCCATATTTAAACCTGACCTACATATCATATAGACACAACTTTTGACCAAATTTGGTGAAGATCGGGTGAAAACTACTTCATTTAGAGAGCGGACACCATGAAATCCTTGAAATGCACTAAGTGACCCCATGACCTAGTTTTTGACCCGGCATGACCCATATTCCAACTTGGCCTAGATATTGTCTAGACTCAACTTCTGAGCAAGTTTGGTGAAGATCGGATGAAAACTATTTGAATTAGAGTCCGGACAAAGTGGCGCCGTTGAAAATGCACTAATTGACCCTATGACCTAGTTTTTGACCCGGCATGACCCATATTCGAACTTGGCCTATATATCAACTAGATGCAACTGCTGACCAAGTTTGGTGAAGATCGGATGAATACAATTTGAAANGACGTAATTCTTTCGCGCGACACACCGTCCAATGATGGTGAACATATGTGCCAAATGATTTCAAAATCCCTTGATGAACGACATAGTTATGGCCCGGACAAGCTCATTTATGGCCATTTTTGACCTTTGACCTCAAAGTGTGACCTTGACCTTGGAGATATTGACGTAATTCTTTCGCGCGACACACCGTCCAATGATGGTGAACATATGTGCCAAATGATTTCAAAATCCCTTGATGAACGACATAGTTATGGCCCGGACAAGCTCATTTATGGCCATTTTTGACCTTTGACCTCAAAGTGTGACCTTGACCTTGGAGATATTGACGTAATTCTTTCGCGCGACACACCGTCCAATGATGGTGAACATATGTGCCAAATGATTTCAAAATCCCTTGATGAACGACATAGTTATGGCCCGGACAAGCTCATTTATGGCCATTTTTGACCTTTGACCTCAAAGTGTGACCTTGACCTTGGAGATATTGACGTAATTCTTTCGCGCGACACACCGTCCAATGATGGTGAACATATGTGCCAAATGATTTCAAAATCCCTTGATGAACGACATAGTTATGGCCCGGACAAGCTCATTTATGGCCATTTTTGACCTTTGACCTCAAAGTGTGACCTTGACCTTGGAGATATTGACGTAATTCTTTCGCGCGACACACTGTCCAATGATGGTGAACTAATGTGCCAAATGATTTTAAAATCCCTTGATAGATGACATAGGTATGGCCCGGACAAGCTCATTTTCGGGACAGACCGACAGACAGACCAACCGACAAAGTGACTCCTATATAGCCCCCATTAATAGAAATAGAATACATATCTGTTTAAAAATTATCACTTGCTACAATAAATTCTTTATGGTTAGAAAAATATTTTTAATTATCATCATCATAGTCATCCTCGTTATCCTCCTCCTCATCATCATCATCTTCTTCATTATCATCATAGTCATCCTCGTTATCCTCCTCCTCATCATCATCATCTTCTTCATTATCATCATGGTCATCATATAAGCATTTTGACTTGATGGACATGCACTATCAAACGTATTATATCAATCTCAAACTGTTAACCCTTTACCAATCCGGAATGCATTTTTACCCGTTTATAGTCCCTTAGAAAATTTAATTAAATTAAATACATTTCTTACTAGATTCAAGTTTCAAAGGCTTCTTTTCGGACCATAAGATACTGATGAGCAGCAAACAGCATAAAACCTGAACAGACTGCGAGTTACTTGCAGGCTGTTCTGGTTTTATGCTGGTTGCAAAATTCATTTTCACTTTGCTTCTGAGCGGGAAAGGGTTTAAAACAATAGCCATTCTCGTACTTCACTCATCATCTTGATGAACTGCATAGCGGCCTCCTTGTACTTCCCTCTACTGGTCAGTGCCTCTGTGCTTGTCAATGTAGCCCTCACAGCATACGGCTCATTCCTTCAAAACACATCACACATGGATACATTTGAGTCGCACTCAATTATTTATATTATTATAAAAAACTTGATATTTACTCTCACATAAATCAGCCTTGCTCTGTGACAAGGGTGTTGAATGCATGTGCGTAAAGTGTCGTCCCAGATCTGTGCAGTCTGCAGCGGCTAATGAGGGACGACACTTTCCGCTTTTATTGTATTTTTGGTTTAAAGGAAGACTGTTCCAGTAAAGATGGAAAGTGTCATCCCTGATAAGCCTGTGCGGACTGCACAGGCTAATCTGGGACATCACTTTACGCACATGCATTAAAACCCCATTCAAGGCTCATTTATGTGACTGTAAATATCTTCTTTTTTTTTATAATTCATGGCTGCTAATAATTTTCTGGAAATATTTAGCATTCTAAAATTAAGGATAAATTAAACTTCAAGTGTATATGATAAGCTATCATCCAATTGGTTTAGCTTAAGTAACACGATGACAAGAAGCCCCCTTGCAGTCATGTTTTTTTAAAGAACGGAACCAGCCAAGATACTTACTATCAGAACAAATGATTTGAGCAAGTTTAATTATGACTGGGAAATATGAGATTTCTAGAGTGTTCACAAGATTATTCTTCACTTTAACCTATTGGCCTAGTTTTTGGCTCCTCATGACCAAGTTTGGGCTTGATTGAGATTTCATTGCGTTTTATATTCTGACCAAGTTTCATGACCATTAGGCAATACATAGGGTCTCTATAGTATACACAAGGTAACTGTTAATGACGCACAACGGACGATAGGAGATCAAAAAAACTATATAAGAGAATATTGTGTTCAGGTAAGCTAACAAATCTTTTTTGCAAGTTTCATGAGACCTGGACAAAAAATGTTACGTCTAGAGTGTTCACAAGCCAGGGATATAGGCTCCTATGTGTCCCAGGTTCGTAGATTTACTGGGAAAACTCCAATTTCCTCTATATAAAAACTTATATTAACAGGAAAAATCCCCCGCCACATACATTTTGTTTATGGATGGGTGCAAATCGGACAGACGGACGCACTGACAGACTGACTGACAACGCAAATTCTATATCCCTCCACCCTTTGGCGTGGGATAAAAAAGGGTGGGCCCATCATTACAAAATGTTAAGTTTATATATTTGCACTATTTCACTACAGAAAGAGTGCATGAAAGACAAGAGAGATGAAGGAGAGAGGAAGAGAAGATAAGAGGAAGGAGTTTCTTGTGGCTAATATACAGGCTAAGACAGTGGATCAAAAAGGGAAAATTTGGAAATGAACAGAGGAGAAAGCAAATGGCTGGTGGTGTCCGCCTAGCGACTGGGAGGTCAGGTTTCGATCCCCACTGTGGGAGCCTTCTTAAGGTCTCTTTCATAGACACCTAGTACTGGTTCTAGTCCCAGAAAACGGCCTCGAGAGTGTTTCAAATAAGCCTTAGGCTTTCGATGCAATTGAGCTAAAATAAATAGTTTGAAACTAAGACAGAGGAGGAAAAAGGGAAAGTTGGAAATGAATTAAGGAGAAAGCAAGTGGCTGGTGAAAGTTGCAGAACGTTGGAAATTAATTCAGGAGAAAGCAAGTGACTGGTGAACGTTGCATAAAGTTGGAAATGAATTAAGGAGATAGCAATAAGGAGAAAGCAAGTGGCTGGTGAAAGTTGCAGAAAGTTGGAAATGAATTAAGGAGAAAGCAGGTGGCTGGTTAAGGTTGCCTCACTTGCATGACTGTATGTAGGTGGTGATGGCAGACTCCATGTAATGGTCCGGGTACACCCTCGTACTCTGGGGCCCCTGCATGAACGTAGACAGGCTGGCCATCTCCTGTAACCATGGTAACAATGGTAACCATACGGAGCTCATGAGTGCATATCCATACACATATTATGAGATAAGATTTTAGACGAAATAAACCTTGATTTTTTTCTCCAGAAATTTGATATAAATGTAAATCTGTAAATGTGACAGCTAAGTGACTTCACATACTTTTAGCTTCCTTCCTAACAACGAACATAAGCTTGTAATGGTATTTAAATCTTAATTTCTTTTTAATTTACGGAGCTCATGAGTGAATATACATGCAAGTCATCTTAGAATAAATTCAGCTTGACGTTTGTTTTCAGTAAGTTTATTAATTTTTGTCTTAGATTATGACAGCAGAGATTTCATAAACTTTATGCTTTCTTCATAACCACAAACACTTGGAAAGTTTTTTCAATCTGAATATGAGCCGTGCTATGGAAAAACTTGATGCGAGTGGTATTTTTTGTTAACCCTTTGCATGCTGGGAAATTTGTCTTCTGCTAAAATGCCGTCTGCTGAATTTCTAAAATTAGCATTTTCT
>VMBQ01001920.1:142499-160883 GCA_007657795.1 Dreissena rostriformis | reverse complement strand
CTACGTATGTCTGTCAATAAACCGGGCTACCTCTTATAGATTTATAGTAGCCCGACGGGCGTGAGCTGAAAAATTTCAGTAGCCCGATGAAAAAAATCAGTAGCCACCGGGCTCCGGGCAATGGATTTGTCGGACACTGTGGCTGGAATTACACCGCCCAGCATTGACTGGGAGAGTTCAAATCCACCTGAAGCATGGGAGAAGTTCAAACGTCACACCGAACTAGTGTTCAAAGGGCCATTCAAGAACAAAAGTGACGAAGAAAAAATCGCATACGTTCTTCTATGGATTGGCGACAAAGGGAGAGACTTGTATCAAACTTGGCAGCTCTCCGACGAGGAAAACAAAAGTCTTGAGGCACACTATAAGAAATTTCTAACGTACGTGCAGCCGAATCTTAACACTGTCTTCGCCAGATTTCGTTTTTACAATGAAGTCCAAGGGGCAGACTCAGTCGACAAGTACATCACCCGACTCCGCCTCAGAGCGCAAGATTGTCAATTTAAAGACAATGACATCCAAGACGAGATGATCTGGGACAGACTGGTGCTTGGTACCAACAACACACGAATTCGAGAAAAACTGATTAACGAAGGCGAAAAACTGACTCTCGATAAGGCAATTCAGATTGCCCAAAGTTTTGAATACTGCCAACATCAAATGGCATCAATGAACATTGTTTCTCATCAAACCGGCGCAACCGGCGCAACGTCAATGACGACAACACCAGTGGATGCCATCGCCTCCAAGCGGAAATCAGGACCGAAACGACGCTAGACACCGCACAAGCAGTACCTACAACAACAACAACATCAACACCGTGGACAGCAACCCTGTGACAACTGCGGCAACAACCATGGGCCAAACAAACAATCCTGTCCTGCTTTCGGAAAGCAATGCAGAAAGTGTCATAAACTCAACCATTTTGCCTTAAAGTGTTGACAACAACGGAGTGCGCACAAGTCTGTGCATGACATTGAAAGTAGTGCTGTGGAAGGTGCCTGTGGACACAATGACAGTGTATACAGCGAAAATCTGGAATATTACGTCGACGTGGTAAGTGCACATTCTTCACAATCTCCAGACCGTGCATTTGTACAAATCTCGATTGGGCCAAATAAGACTCTGGTCCATTTCAAAATTGATACAGGAAGTGAGTGTAACATAATCCCTCACGATACATTTCGCAATCTTAAGCTGAGCAGCCCATTGGAACCCCCCGACAGTAAACTCACCTCATACTCAGGTGATCTCATTAAGGTTATAGGCAAAGTACGTCTCCCTTGCTCCCACTTATCAGACAAAGTAGACGCATTATTCTATGTAGTCGGAAACAAAGCCCCTCCATTGCTTGGCCTCAAATCATCACTTGATCTAAAATTGATCAAATTGACGTATTCAGTAGAAAACTCCCCAAAAGAGCAGACGCCTCTAACCAAGGACACTGTGATGTCCGAATTCAAGACGCTATTCAGCGGTGTAGGGGAAATCCCAGGTTATGCAAAGTTGCATTTGAACGAAAATGCAGTCCCCGTCGTGAACCCCCCGCGCAAAGTCCCAGAAGCCCTCAAATCTAGGTTTAAGGCTGAGCTTGACCATATGGTTTCCGATGGAATAATCACAAAGGTCACCGAACCCACCGCATGGGTAAACAGTACAGTTCTGATAGAGAAACCTAAGACAGGCAAACTCAGAGTATGCATAGACCCAAAATCTTTGAATGACGCTATATGCAGACCCCATTACCCAATGCCGACGTTAGAAGACGTTACGCATAACTTATCAGGAGCTACACACTTTAGCATCCTCGATATCACGCATGCCTATTGGAGCGTGAAACTTGACCACGAGCCGGGACCACGAGTCTTCCTTACTGACGTGTTTTTCGACACCGTTTGGAAGGTACCGATACCTACGACTGCCGTTCGGAATTTGTTCTTCGGGTGACATTTTCATGCAGAAATGCAATGAAATATTTGAAAATTCACCAGGAGCCCATTGTATTGTCGACGACATTCTTATTAGTGGCAGGTCAAGGGCAGAGCATGATCAAAACTTGCGCAACGCGCTCAAAATAGCTCAGAAAAAGGGTGTCCGTTTTAACCCGGACAAGTGTATTATCGGTGCGACTGAAGTGCCATTCTTTGGTCATGTCATTTCCAGTCAAGGTCTGAAACCCGATAGTAGCAAACAAGACGCAATTACGGATCTTAAAGCCCCACAAACTCGAGCCGAGTTAGAGACGTTTCTAGGCCGGGTTTATAGGCATGGTCAATTACCTGGCGAAATTCGCGCCAAATCTCGCAGAGATTACAGCCCCCCATCAGGAGCCTCTTGCAAAAGGAGGTAGAATTCCTCTGGGATGACCCTCAAACGCGTGCGTTCGAAAAAGTCAAGGCCGTGATTACGAATGCACCAGTTCTAGGTTACTTTGACCCCAAGGAGCCCCTTGTGCTAGAATGCGACGCCTCTCAAAACGGGTTAGGTTGCTCCCTGTGGCAGAAAGGTAGGCCAATTGCGTATGCTTCAAAAAGCTTGACCGCAAGTGAGAAGTTGTATGCAAACATTGAACGCGAACTGCTTGCAATTGTGTTTGGTTGCAAGCGATTCCACCAACTGACGTACGGACGACACTTGACTGTTCACAGTGATCACAAACCGATTTCATCAATCATAAAAAAGCCTCTATCGGCAGCGCCACCCAGGCTGCAGAGACTACTTCTGTCATAACAGAAATACGACATCACTGTGGAACATGTGCGTGGTAAAGACATACCCGTCTCAGACTATTTGTCACGACACTCAGTAAATGACACGTACCCAACTCTAATTGACGGATTGGACACACACGTGCATTCGGTCGAAAGCAACTGCTCGTGACTGACAGACGTTTAGAAACGATCAGACAGGCAATTCGTGATGACAGTCAAATGCAAATTCTTAAGCAGACGATACTTGATGGCTGGCCAGAATCTCGGTCAAAATGTAACACCGTAGTTACGGAATTCTTCAATCATAGGGATGAGCTTTCTTATGAGATTGACCTAATTTTCAGAGGTCAAACACTCCTTATTCCGAGATCACTGCAGCCCGAAATGATCAGACAGGTTCATATAGGTCATTTAGGGGTGACCAAGACCCTGCAGCGGGCCAAAGACTGTATGTTTTTGCCTGGAATGCAAAAGCAAATCTCAGAGCACATTTTACAGTGCCCAGTTTGTCTCACTCACAGAGACTCCAATGCTAAAGAGCCAATGATTACGTCAGAATTCCCAGACAGGCCGTATCAAGTTTTATCAACCGACCTGTTTCATTTTGACGATAGGAATTACCTACTGACAGTGGACCATTATTCGAATTTCTTTGAGATTGACTTTTTACCGGATACGAAGTCGAACACAGTAATTCGAAAATTGCAGACACATTTTGCTCGTAACGGAATTTGCGACGTAATGCATAGTGACAATGGACCTCAGTTCTCTAGACTGAGTTTGCAGACTTTGCCAAATCTTGGAATTTCACACACTCCACATCATCGCCGTTAAACTCGCAAGGAAACTGTTAAGGCCGAGCGAAGTGTAGGCATCGTGAAAAAACTAATGAAAAAGGCTAGAGATAGCAATCAGAATATCTATGTCGTACTGTTAGAGTACCGAAACACACCACTCAATTGTGGCTACAGCCCTGCACAGATGTTTCTCAATCGCAGAACTAAGTCAGTATTGCCGATTACAAACAAAGCACTGTGCCCCCAGGTTATCAATGCCCGCAAGGTCAAACAGAGTTCAAAACACACTCTATCGAGAAGCAAGCACAACTACGATAAGTCGGTCAGATCCCTCCCGCCACTTAATGTAAATCACCCTGTTAGTATACTGATGGGTAAAATTTGGGTTCCGGGAAAAGTGATACAAAAGCACTTTCCAAGGTCTTACACCGTACAAAGAAGGAGAAGGAGTAGTGTATCGCAGAAATCGTATTGCTTTACACAAAACTCACGAAAATGTATCAGACATATCTGTACCAGACGACAACATTCTTGACTACAACATTCTTGTAAATACCCCTAAGTCCCCCAATCAGCTGCTTCAGCCAGGATTGCCCAGGTCATACCTGCAGACAATTCTTACGCAACACGGTCTGGGAGAGTAGTTAAGAAGAATGCGCGCTTCTACGGAGCAGAGTATGATAACCGTTGATTTATATGATCACTGATTTAAGTACAAGCACTTAAGACTCAATACTGTACAAACTCGTTACATAGATTTCTTCGTGTATATAATTATGCATGAATTTTAATCTTGTTATATTTTGATTTTTGCATGTATTTCAATTTCTTTCTTTTTATTCATGAAGAGGGAAATGTTGTATTATTATAACAATATAACAACCACGTGATCAACCACGTGATAAGGGTTCCCGCCAGAGCCCGCTCGGCGATAAGCCCTAGATTAGCTATCTAGCAACGCAACTGTATAGACGTTTACATGCTACCTATAAATATGTTAAATAAAATAGTAGAATAGAAGTTCGTGTATCTTGTGATATCGCCTTCACATTAGTGTTGACATTCACATAACAAATACACAATATACAACACATACCTAACAGTTACAGTATTCAATAGCCCCTACCTACCAATAGCAGTATCCAATAGCCCCAACCTACCAGTAGCAGTATCCAATAGCCCCAACCTACCAGTAGCAATATCCGATAGCCCAAACCTACCAGTAGCAGTATTCAATAGTCCCTACCTACCAGTAGCAGTATTCAATAGCCCCAACCTACCAGTAGCAGTATTAAATAGTCCCTACCTACCAGAAGCAGTATACAATAGTCCCCATTTACGTGTAGCAGTAGTTAATAGTCCCCACCTACCAGTAGCACTATTCAATAGTTCCCATCCATTTGTAGAAGTTATTTATAGTTATCTATAAAGCACCACACAATAATAATCGTTGTTAAGGCCTTATGACGTTTGTTAACTGTCTATGATCTATACTCAAACTCCGATTTACGTGCATGAATATTATGCGACAACTACAGTACATTAAACTCAATATTATCGCATGTACACGTCATGTCAAAGATCTATCAATAAACATTATTACCTGATGCCTTATATAAATGACAATTAATTATTGTTTGCTATTTCCTCGTCGAAAAAGTAATGTTGCAATGTTTTAAACTGTTACCGGTGAATATTTCGAACTGTTGACCGGTTAATAGTTTGAACTGTTGCCCGCTCGTGCAGACTACCCATTTGATCAGGTAATAAAACAGTTATTTCATGGATGCTTGGCGAACAGTCGGCCTCGGGCAACAGTTCCAAATGTCAGCCCTGATACCGAGGGACAACAGTTTTGACTGTTCACCGCGCATCCATGAAATATAACTGTATATTATTGATAGATCTTTGGTCATGTCAACGCAAAATATATATATATGCCTGGATATGACGAATATTAAGGATTTTGAATCACTTCCTATGAGGCAGTTTGCGGGTAAAGCTTGTTAGTCTCCAACCAGCTGACCCCTACCTGTCTGTATGTCCGTCCATATGTTTGCCCATTAGTCTATCCGTCCTTAAAACTGGATCCTGCTATTTCTAAAGCGTTTTGAAGATAATGAAAGACTCTTTGTTTCACCAGATGTCAACGGTTGCTTCAAAGACATAACAAAATATAAATAGTTTAATTACATATAAAGTTCATAAGATATTACCATGCAACTCAGTATACCCGCTTTGCTCTACGTTTGCACACTCTGTACACTCGCCCGTCTCTCTAATCACCCGGAAATAACTCGAAAATTACATAAAATACTGGACCGGCTAGCTCATTTGGCAGATCGCTGCACTACACATCCCAGGATCGCCGGTTAGATTTCCCGCCCGGCCTCATTAGTTGTGTGATTGGTCAGGCAATGATTTCCACGGCCAATCTTCCACTGTCTCTGACTTTAGAAGTGCAGTTTTCAGTTAGTGGCATAAGAATGTGCATTTTGTAGGGGTAAATCAGCTTACGCCGGAAGATTGTGGGTTTGTTAATTAACCGTCGTAAAATGACTGAAATACTGTTTAAAACAGAGAATTAATTCCAAAAAACAACAACTAGATTATGTGATGTCTTATCAAGATGAATGAACTTGGATGAACCTTATTATACTTGTAAAGGGCAATGTGAGGATGTTTCACGGCCTCATTTTTTTTCACAAGAGATCAAATATCATTGCACTGTTACTAAAACAAAACTTAATATTGCAATTACACAAGAATTCACAAGGCTCCAAGGCGCTAAGCTTAGACTCAACGGATTATAAAACGTCCGAAGCAGATAGTGTTAATGAGGTTTCATTATAGAAATTTAAGGAAAACGACCTACACCATGGCAGCAATGTTTTGGATCGGACCAGATTCATTTATAACATTACCTCAACCAAGATATAAGAAAACATGCGTTTAATGTTCTNTATATATATACATTTTTATAAACAACTGGTAGCAAGATGAGTTGCAAATAATTGGTTAGTTACCACATTTTAACTCTTTTGACCTGTTAATTCTTTTCAGCCCAATTCAA
The DNA here is from genome assembly GCA_007657795.1 of Dreissena rostriformis. Lineage (NCBI taxonomy): Eukaryota > Metazoa > Mollusca > Bivalvia > Myida > Dreissenidae > Dreissena > Dreissena rostriformis. The sequence continues at coordinate 154,302 of VMBQ01001920.1, read as the reverse complement.
CAGTAAAAAAAATGCGTCTAATATCACTAAAGAACAATAAAATCTTGTTCTCTAAAACTAAAATTGTTTGGTGCAGCAATTTCATTAGGACAAACCTGGAAACAAAATGTTGGCGACGAATTGTTACCCCCCGAAGATGTTTCCACAATAGACTGGGCCCACGGCGGGACCACGAAGATGATAAAAAGACTTGAATAGCATCGTTTGAGGCTCGATGAAATGCTGGGTGTAAAAGCCATATTGCGTAGCTTTGCTGTAAATGTTAAGATCATATTGCATGCAATTATTTATTGTCACACCAAAACTGGTTGTGCTTGTAAAACTCCGCTGGCCTGGGTATGAAATTGCAACTGAAATGTGTTTGTGTGCTTATACTAGCATGCACATGTCTTTTCCCTCTGACAGTATAATCTGAGCCTCATTCTGTGAAAACTGGTCTTAATGCATGTGCGTACAGTGTCGTCCGAGATTAGCCTGTTCAGTCCGCAAAGGCTAATCAGTCACGACACGTTCCGCCTAAAAGGGATTTTCGCTAAGAAGAGACTTCCTTTAAACGAATAATACAATAAAAGCGGAAAGTGTCGTCACAGAAAAGCCTTTGCGGACTTCATAGGCTAATATGAGACGACACTTTACGAACATGCATTAAGCCCCGATTCCCCAGAGCGAGGCTCATGTTATTAATCAGTGATTTTCGTAGCATGTAGTAAATGTATGCAAATAAATTTGTATTTATAAGAGAAGCAACTTCCGGCGCTTTACCCATCGCTCCGAGTAAACTGTCATACACGATACGCTATAAAGAATTTTATAAAGGATTTATAACAATACCAACATACACAAAGGTCCGTCCAGCGTCGTAAAACAGTCAAACAGTCATAACAATCAGTTTACACGACATGTCATTTAAATAATCAGTTAACCCGACAGGGCTGTCGAATAATTTTGGAATGTAACACGACGTGTTCCTCTTGCGACGCGTAAGTGTTGCGACATGAGTATCGGGTATAAGTATAACGAGAATGTTCAAAATACAATGTCTAGTGTAATGGTTGCACGATACCGTAGTGAGTATTACCTGGTTAACGAGGTAAGAAGCGCGTGTACCAACCACTGCGCTTACCGGACAGCCAAACAGTTAACCCCTCACGAGAATCGAACCCATAACTTGTCGATGAAGAAGTGTATGCTTTACCTCTTGGTAATGGTATGCAATTATTATTGACTTATTTATAGAAGGTGCAGTCGACGTGCCGCCACTCTGAAGTTGCCCAATATTCACTTTTAGAATATCCCAATAACTGGAAATGTTTGCATGGGGGTTCATTAGCTGTTTGTCAGACAGACGTTACTATGCACGTGATGAGATGATGAGATTCTTTGCTTTAAGAACATCGTTATCGCTCTAACATGAGACTCGCTTTGGGAAAACGGCGCTTAATGCATGTGCGTAACGTGTAGTCCCGTAGCCGACTTCACAGGCTAAACTGGGACGACACTTGACGCACATGCATAAAATCCCGTTTTCACAGAGCGAGGGTCATATTTGAAGTCATCCCGACTTGATAACCAGTATGTCTCCAATAGACAGGTACTTTCGCCGGTCTACTGATTCCTGGTCCAACTGGCCGCAGTATGTGACGNTTAACATGTACAAGTATTAAGATTATGTTCACAGCTTAACTTCAGGTATCACCTGTGAAGGCTAGACTATGCACCAGTGACACCAGACCACAAAAAGAATACCAAATACTGTCAGCTCAACACCCTGAAGGTCTGATTCTGAAACAAAATCTCTAAAACACATTAAAAGACAGTTTTACCTTATCCAAAAAAGTGCCAAATTTATGAAAAACTAGGAAAACTGAAAAACTAGGAATACTAGGAGGTTTTTAGACAAAACTAGGAAAAACTAGGAGCACATTTAAAAAACTAGGAAAAACTAGGAAAACTAGGAAATACTGGGAACGCTGGAAAGCCTGCTTACGTAACACGGTCTGGGAGAGTAGTTAAGAAGAATGCGCGCTTCTACGGAGCAGAGTATGATAACCGTTGATTTATATGATCACTGATTTAAGTACAAGCACTTAAGACTCAATACTGTACAAACTCGTTACATAGATTTCTTCGTGTCTATAATAATGCATGAATTTTAATCTTCTTATATTTTGATTTATGCAAGTATTTCAATTTCTTTCTTTTTATTCATGAAGAGGGAAATGTTGTATTATTAGAACAATATACACGTGATCAACCACGTGATAAGGGTTCCCGCCAGAGCCCCGCTCCGGCGATAAGCCCGAACCATTAGCTATCGAGCAACACAACTGTATAGACATTTACATGCTACCTGTAAATATGTGAAATAAAATAGTAGAATAGAAGCTCATGTTTTAGTGATATAGCCTTCACAATAGTGTTGACAATCACACAACAAATACACAATATACAACAGTCGTGACATTTATTGATTTATTACCATACATAAATATCATATAAGCTTTAATAAAGCCCGTAAATAAGAAAGCACCTTTTAAGTATTAACATAGATCTATCACTGATAGAAATTAAGTCAAGTGATAAAATGTCATTGTTTGATAACGTGCAAACGTTAAGAAGAGTGATGCTCGATGACGCAACACACACGTGTCTAACAATAACCTTCATATATAACTCTAAGCCTACTCAGTAGGCTACTGTGACTCTCAGCCAAGGATCAATACCTGACCTTCAATATATCGCGAAAATGTATTGCAAGCGAATCTTTAATTAAAATTTACAGTTTTTAAAGTCGTTAAACATGTTACCTGCTACAAAGGCAATCAATTGTACAGTTTTTAACGGGAAAAGTTTGGTATTATCGACTAAACAATGAAGTGCCGTTTACTTACCAGCTTTGGCGCTAAAGTGTTCTGGTACCAGGTACTTATCAATATGTAAACAACAACCCTGATCAGGGAACCATTGCGAGATATAGTATAGACTACTTTTGTCGAAACGACACTGGTATCATCCGAGCTAGTTTTGTTGAAAGTAAATCAAGAATTTGCCCTTGTTTCGGAATATAGATTTATTGTAAAGGCTACAGGTAGGACCTACTGCCGGTCAAGCTGGCAAAAAAACTCAAACAAATAATTCTATATGAATTAAAATGTTCATGGAACAAAAATAATCATGAATTAGGTCATTATGTTACGGTTACAGTTAACTCCGTTTCCGTGAGCTCTCCCATCGAAAATGCGTTAGTCTGTTCATAATAAGACACGCTCTCTTTTTCTTCCTGGAGACTGTTACCCGCGACTTTTTACTCCTTTTTCCTCAGCTCTTCCGTCGAGGATGCGAGAATGTGTTCGAGTGTTGGTTTGGCAAAGTCAGTAATAATATCCAAACTATTAGACAACACAACACTTGAGTGAGGAGAGGGTTGCATCATTTAATCGAGCCACGAGTCAAAATATAAATATGGTATGGCACCTGGTCGTATATTGCTGTGTCTGTAACAGCAGTTGACGTTCATGGGATTTCGTAATCACGGATGTCCTTCTCAATGCCACTGATCGATATTCTCATATTTGCACGATTTATGTAACGGAGTGCGCTGTTTGCAAGAGTAAGTTATTCCAAAAGCCTCCAATACTCAGTCCTTTGTAACGTTCTAATTCATGAAATGATGTATCATTAAATGTTTTGTTGTATAACTGCGTCTTATTAACAGCGTCACTGGACGTTAAAAGGGCAAATACGCTCAACAACGTTTTATGCCCCCTTCTTCGAAGAAGAGGGGGTATATTGTTTTTGGCCTGTCTGTCTGTCATTGTGTGTGTCTGTCTTTCTGTCCCAAAACTTTAACTTAGGTTAAAGTTTTGTCATAACTTTTGCATTTTTGATGACAGCATACTTGGCATGCATGTGTATCTCATGGAGCTGCACATTGTGAGTGGTAAAAGGTCAAGGTCATCCTTCAACGTCAAAGGTAACAAAATACAATCCTAGGGAAGTAATAAGCTTTAAAGGGAGATAATTTCTAAACCTGCCAAATGTTAAATAGAAATTGTATTTCAAAGCGGTGAAGTAGGGGGCATTGTGTTTCTGACAAACACATCTCTTGTTCTTTCATATAACGATTTAAAATTCTTTTATTGGAATAATTTCTACAACACGTAATACAATGATAACCTCTGTTTGTAGCATGTCTTACCCGGTCAAGAATTAAGTGTCGCAAGAATAAATAAATTTTAGTGCGATAATGCACGAGAAATACGAGTTCGTAGACCACGTGGTGGTGATCCGCCGGCTCCGTTCTCTTTTGTTCAATCGCAGAATTGATAAATTGACCGCCGCCATATTGGCTATCACGTTACCCGCTGCCTTGACGGTACTTAAGAATTAGTCAGATTACAGCGTAATCATAGCGTACACTCGCTTTATTCCAATACACAGTATTCACACCGTTCAATCGACTCACGCAACGGCTGTGGTTCATCCAACGGCGGAGCTACTAGATAATCTAATAATTAGCCACGGCCGTTGTCATGAGGCGTTTTCCAAACCCCACTCGAATTAAATCGCTGATAAAAATGTTGTGTGTTCATGTGGGATGCTGTAATTTGGAATAACCGAAGACAAATGATTTAAGATTTCAATAAAATGTTGTTCATATTTATCTTTGGTCTAAATCCTGTGTAATTAGAGTTTAACTGAGAGAGTGGTGAATTTTGTTTGATTTTTGACCACATTCTAATGGATTTCTTTAAAAGTAAGCAGCTAGGGAGGTAGGGATTGCGTTCACAAAGTCCTTCTTACTTAGGCTCTCAAAGAACACACTCAAACCTGCTCAATTCAATACGTGAAATATAAAGAATAGGAAAATACTTACACTCCGCTTTTTACCGACATGTTTCTAGATTTTTTTTGGGGGTACGAACATTTTGGGTACGAAAAAAATATGCCAATTAAAAAAAAAACATATGCATATGACCCAGCCACTTTCTCATTGACCATGTTCCTCAGAGTAGGGTCAGCTGTGTATGGTGAGCAGGTTGTAATCTGTGTCTGCATTTTCTTTAGATCAGAAGAATCCACTTGGATGCACGCCTCAGTTGAGTCTTTGTGTTGTGGACTTGTAGTATAGGTCAGGTCTGTGAAATCCTGCATCGCACTGTTGTGCTCGGATGTTGCAGATAGGGTCCAAGCTAGGGGTTTGCATTTCCTCCTCCGTCATTCCACTGCCGCGAGTAAGACCACATGTGCTCTATAAAAGCTACAGTGGGACTCTCATTGAACACACTACAGTGGGACTCTCGGCGTACACACAACAGTAGGACTCTCAGTGAACACACTACAGTAGGACTCTTAGTGTACATACTACAGTAGGACTCTCGGCGTACACACTACAGTAGGACTCTCAGTGTACACTACAGTAGGACTCTCAGTGTACACACTACAGTAGAACTCTCAGTGTACACACTACAGTAGGACTCTCAGTGTACACACTACAGTAGGACTCTCAGCGTACACACTACAGTAGGACTCTCAGTGTACACACTACAGTAGGACTTTCAGTGTACACACTACAGTAGGACTCTCAGTATACACACTACAGTAGGACTCTCAGTGAACACACTACAGTATAACTCTCAGTGTACACACTACAGTAGGACTCTCAGTGTTAACACCACAGTAGGACTCTCAGTGTACACACTACAGTAGGACTCTCAGTGTACACACTACAGTGTACACACTACAGTAGGACCTTCAGTGTACACACTACAGTGGGACTCTCAGTGTACACACTACAGTAGGACTCTCAGTGTACACACTACAGTGGGACTCTCAGCGTACGCACTACAGTAGGACTCTCAGTGTACACACTACAGTAGGACTCTCAGTGTCCACACAACAGTAGGACTCTCAGTGTAAATACTACAGTTGGACTCTCAGTGTACACACTACAGTGGGACTCTCAACGTATACACTACAGAAGGACTTAATTTACAAACTACAGTAGAACTCTCAGTGTACACACTACAGTAGGACTCTCAACGTATACACTACAGTGGGACTCTCAGTGTACACAAAATGGTAGGACTCTCAGTGTACACAAAATGGTAGGGCTATCGGCGTACACACTATAGTATGACTCTCAGCGTACATAATACAGACAGACAGACAGACATACATAATGTTTTATTGACGTAAACTTTACAGTTTTTTTGTCACTTACGAATAGTTATACATAGCCTAATGTCAACGTGAGTACACATACGAACAGTTAAGTATCTTATTGATCGCGTAAATTATATACATACATACATGCATTTAATTAATAAGTTGTTTACAATGAAGATTTGTTTGACAGATAATAATAAAAATAAAAAAAATCACATGTAGCATTCGTATTTTGCTAGATTAACATATACATGTACATATGATGAATACAATTATTTAGTTATTAACTTGTATAGAAATATTGGAGGATGAAAACCAGAAAGATAGTTCAATTAATAAAACGTTATACAAAACGAGTTGATATGAAAAAAAAACTATAAGATGAAGAAAACTTAATTAGTTTATATTTTAACAACTGCGTTCAAGATAAGTAAAATTGGAACATGCGTTAAGGCTATACATGAACTATTTGAATAATACTAGACTGTACTACATGAATAATTAAAAACAAGAATTAATTGTACAAAACAATTATTTTTGTCTTATAATTTACACAATATGTAACTATACTATTGAAGTTGTGCTAGACTAACATCTACAGATGACGAATAAAGTGAATGTAATACGAACTTGTACAGACAAATTTAGAGGATAAACATAGTACGGTTATTAGACGTTATAAAAGACGAGTTTATTTACCAAACTATTAGATGAAGAGAAATTAATAAATTACTATTCGAATAACCAGGGCTAGTAAGCTAGATTGGGACTGCATTAAGACTCTACATATGAACTTGCTAAGGTTCCTTACTTGTGTTTTGTTTGAAGTACCCATTAATTCAATAAATTTAAACATGTTCGGTCTTTTATAATAGTATGCTTTGATTAGTTCTTCTCTCAGTGAATTGAAGGCTGGGCATATCATGATAACATATGGAGAGTAAGTTGGTTCCTTCTTCCTAGTTCCTTATTCAAATTAGGAATAAGGAACAGTTCCTTATTCCCTTTTCAAGCTTTAAATATTTGATATAGGGTTTTTAAGAAAAATAATGCATACCATTCTTAAGTATATCAAAACAAAATAACTCGAATACATTTGCTTTATGTATTACGTTATACCCCCGTCACACTAGGCCACGTTCCCACTACGTCCTCAAAAATATGCCAGGACGCAGTGCGAACGTGTACAACGTAGCGAGGACGCAGTAAACACGGCTTTGCGCGTGGTACGGTCTTCATGGAAGTAAAGGGTGAACTTTGAACATGTTCACAATTTACGTGGCGAGGACGTGGTCAAATCAGGACGTGGTAAGGACTTTAAAGGTCGTAGTAATGACATAGCTCAAACCTAGTAAGAAACTCATTGACGCAATACACGCGTAGTGCAGACGTGTTCGAGTGTGTGACATTCGCATCACAACGTTCTTGCTACGTCCATCGGGTTCTCACTACGACCCTTCCACGCTACTGTTGCGACAATGATACGTCCCTACTACGTTTCAAAAGACCGCAGGAGGTTCTTAGTACGTTCTACCGGTGCTTATCATGCACGTCTAAGGTACGTTTGCAGCAGGCTCTAGCCACGACCATGCCACGTTCTGATGGTCGAGTATAAAAACTGGATTCATTTCCCTTTTACTTCCATTTCAATTTAGAATGGACAACCAAGAACTTGCTTTGCAGACCCCCTTCCTTCTCGGCATTTTTTCTGATATAAAATACTTTACTTTTGCTCAGAAGAAAGTCGCAGATTGGATGATCAGATCGAGCCGAATCGCAGTATTTATATGCAGACATAGAACGCGGTGAGAACGTGATGAGCGCGTGGGGAGAACGCAGTGCTATCTTGGCGGTTGTAGTAGCAACCTAGTACGAGCGTAGTTAAAGCATAGCAAGAACGTGTTGGACGTGGTACCCGCCTCAATACACGCGCAATAAGGACATAGTGGGGACGTGTTGGACGCAGTAAGAACTTAGCGCAAACGTGGTTTGAGCGTAGCAGGAACTTGAGAAATGCATTTTTTACATTTTTTATCCCGTCCTCGCTACGTCCTACGACATTTTCATGACGCAGCGCGGTCTTCATGAACGTGGCCTAGTCTGCACTAAGCGTGTATTGCGTCAATGAGGTTCTTAATATATTCGTGTTTCTTCTTCGCGCTTGCATAGGATTTCTTGTTTAAACCGAACCGTCATTTTCTACTTCGAATACTAACTTCTAGGAGCGGTATCTATACTGAGAGCACGTGCTTTTCACTGTGGGAGTTCCCCGAGAGGAACAAGAGAGATGCAGATGTGGAATTGAAAACAACGGTGATATAGACGAACATGAACATGACAACAAAGGATGCAGAGATTGAAACTGACAACAACGTCGATATGGAGGAGTGTTAAAGTGGATGAAGAAGAGGAAAACAATGTTGATAATAGTGGAAATGTGAAAGTAAACGGAAATTATTCTACTGACAAAGGGTACGGGAGCGGGTATGAGGAAGATGAAATTGATGAGAAGAGACGAAGCAGATCGAGACAAATATTGATGCGCCTAAATGTATAGAACATATTCAGAGGAGGAAGGTGAAAATAAGAAAATGAAGCATGACATCAAAATGAAAAAGCAAAACAAAGATGAAGTATTAAAAAAATATTTTGAAAGTTGACAGGAAAGCTTTTGGGGAGTAAACGAAGGAAGCGAAGAAGATGAACTATATGGAGCGACACTGACTTTTGTTTCTGCAATAAATATTATTGTACACTGTTTTCTTGGCGATTAAAAATATAAAGTGACATCGCCTTTTTCGAATTATTCTATAAAACAAGTAGATCTATGTGTGGTAGACAATAGCATGCTTAAAATGTATTATACAAATTTTGCATAAAATCTAGTAATCACGGGCGCCACCATTTTTTTGCGATGCATTAATAAATGAGCTAATGCTACTTCCGAGGTGGCGCTAAGGACCGGATGTTTTGAAATTTCTCTGATAATTCTACACGGCGAGTAGGTTGTATCACGGCGAGTAGGTTGTATATGTTTTTTTTTCAACATATTTCGCATTATTTAAAAAATCGGGCAATGTAGTGCGATTCAGCGAAGATTTATTCATCCACATATGTACAGAAACATACAATCACAACCCATTTGGAAACGTGGGGACCTTTGTAAGTTGTGACATGGTGGAGTTTTTGAAAGAAAATCGACATCTTTTGCCTGCGTGACGAGCAAATTTCCACCCGATTAATTCGCTAACGACATGAAACAATTACGTTCAACATATACTAGTTGCTGCATGCACAAACACATTGGCTTCTTGCAGATCTAATAGATAATTTGTATTTTTCGAAAAGAGATGGCGCCAATGCCAAGGAGGTGGCGCTAATGACAGGAGATGGCGCAAATGCACAATATATGAATCATCACATGACTTACATTTGATAGAAAATGTTCCTTTTTCATATTTCTTTTTATTTTCCAACGTAAATAAGTAAACCCAAATCTACAAAGAACATATATACATTCTATAAAAACAAGATTTAAATCTGTAAATATATAGTAACCAACTCAATTAAGAAATCAGCGACATGAATAAAACATATTGGACGATATAAACCCAAAATATGTAATACTCAATAAATCAAATAACTAAATTCTCAACATTCTCAAATTATTTCTTTACAACAAATATGTTTATACAGTAAGATAATGCACACACTAATTTACTTCTGCTTGAAACGATGAGTTTTGTCCCCTAATCCGAATGCTTAATTCGCGAAAAGGCAAAGATCAACGAATCCTAATTATGTTTAAATATGTCGTTCCCACTAACATCTCAAAAAAAGAGGATAGCTCGGTCTTTAATCGTTAACCTTTTTTTTTATAATACTCAAGTAACTTTCCAGTTTTAAAGTATAATTATGCAATAGCAGAAATTCTCAGAATCCCTCGCAATACATGTTTCTTCATTATTATGTAGACTTCACTTTTTCGATTATATTTCATTATGATCAAATTAAGAAAAAAGATCGAACACTCAACCTGGAATACCACACAAAAAGTGTATGGTCGGCACCGAAAGCTGAAAATGTGTATTGGCGCCACCTCCTGTCATTGGCGCCATCTCATTGGCATTGGCTCCATCTCTTTTGGAAGAATGCAAAATTATTGTGTGGAAATTTGCTCGTCACACGGGCAAAATACATTGATTTTCTTTTAAATACTTGACCATTCCACAACTTATAAAGGTCCTCACGTTTCCAAATGGGTTGTGATTGTATGTTTCTGTACATTTGTGGATGAATAAATCTTCGCTGAATCGCACTACATTGCCCGATTGTTTTAATAATGCGAAATATGTTGAAAGATATATAAACCTACTCACCCTGTAGATTTATCAGGACAATTTCAAAACATCCGGTCCTTTGCGCCACCTTGGAAGTAGCATTGGCTCAATTATAAATGCATCGCAAAAAAAGAGGTAGCGCCCGTGATAAGCGGCCGTGTACAGTGGTAACAACTTACAAGGTTTCGTAATAGCCATATAAGNTGGCAGCCATGTTTTTCAATGGACCGGAACCATTTTAGAACTAGGAAGAAATATCATAGGAGCAAATCTTCTGAGCAAGTTTTATGATAATTGTACCAAATATACGACGTATAGAATGATCACAAGGTTTCACAAAAGCTATGTAAAGAAAACCCCTTTGGTGGCCATGTTTTTGACGGACCGCAACCATTGTCAAACTAGGCCGAGGTATCATTAGAACAAATCTTCTGAGCAAGTTTCATGATGATTGTACCAAAATTGTGACTTTAAGAGCGTTTAAAAGGTTTCGCTATATGCAGAGAAGGAAAACTACCTCCCCCGCTCTGGCCACCCGATACGACTCGAGTTAGTCTGTTCAACAGGCCTTAGGTTAACGGAGTTAGCCTGTACGGACAGGCAATGGTATTACCATCTTACCATTTGGTATGGGGTTAGCCTGTAGATAACCTTGATAAAAGATCTATAAATAAATAGTTTATTTATAGATAACGAAGGAAAAGGGATTAGGTCACGGTATCTCGATCTCTCGATTATTTATTGAAAATAATGAAGAAAAACGCCCTTTTACCGGTAGGTCTTGAACTTAATAAATATGTGAAATATGGAATGCAAATATTTATTTTATTCAAGGAATTCAGAACATTTTAAGATTGAATATAATAAATGCTAAAGTGAATCTATCTTGTTACCGCGTGGTTTATTTGTAATACCTGTGAAATGTACAATAGATTCATAATATTGAAAAACACTATGCATTTGTTGATACATGTAGTTAAATTATATTTAAGTATGCAATAGCAAAAATAATAACAAACAAAAAGTATGAACGTAATTTTATTTAATTATTTTTTTTAATTATTTACCCATCTATTTATCTAATTATTAATTAATTCATTCATTTATCCTTCCATCCGTCCGTCAGTTCGTCCATCCGTTTGTTTGTTCGTTTGTGCGTTCGTGCGTTTGTTTATTGTTTGTTGGTTGGTTGGTTCGTTCGTTCTTTGGTTCGTTCCTCGGATCGTTCGTTTGTTTGTTCGTTTGTTTGTTCTTTTGTTATTTCGTTCTTTTTTGGTTTGTTCTTTGGTTAATTC
>VMBQ01001920.1:122747-139951 GCA_007657795.1 Dreissena rostriformis | reverse complement strand
AAAAAAAATACATTAATACATAAATAAATACATTAATACATAAATAAATGATTGAATGAAACCCTGTTCTGTTTACAATAATTTGATTATTATTTTTGGTATTTCATACTTAAATATAATTAAACTATAAACAAATCCCTAGTGTTTTCAAAATTATTAATCTATTCACTGTCAGTGTGCAATATATTAATCTTAAAATGTTCTTAATTCATTGATTAAAATATAAATTTATAACCAATATTACCATTCTTTATTGGTTTAAGACCTAAAAAGGCGTTTTTCTTCATTATTTTCAATAAATAATCGAGAGATCGAGATACCGTGACCTAATACCTTTTCCTTCGTTATCTATAAATAAACTATTTATTTATAGATCTTTTATCCAGGTTATCTACAGGCTTACCCCATACCAAATGGTATGATGGTAATACCCATTGCCTGTCCGTACAGGCTAACTCCGCTAACCTAAGGCCTGTTGAACAGACTTACTCGAGTCGTATCGGGTGCTCTGGCGGCAATGTTTTAAAAGCACCGCAGTCATTTTCAAACTTATCAGAGATATCATTAAAATGTTCTGACCAGATACATGACAATTGATTTGAAAATGTGACTTTTAAAGTGTTATCAAGCTTTTCCTTTAGTTTTGACTTGCGACCTAGTTTTTGAGCTTATGTGACCCAGTTTCAAACTCGGCACAATTGTCATTGGGGCAATCCTTTTGGCTAAGTTTCATTAAGATTGGAAATAAATGTTGCCTCAAGAGTGTTAGCAAGGTCAATCTTGACGATGCACGACAAATGACGAACAAAGGGCGATCACAAAATCTCACCATGCTCGGATGAATTAAAAATGGCGGAAATGTCCGAGTGTTACTATCTAATCCTAAACAAAAGCAAATGCGAATAAATTGGGATAAGACCGATATAACAAACAAATTTGTATTATATAGCAACCGTAGTAATGGATTTCTCGTTTTGGTTTTCAAAGTCTCGAATGAATGGGAACGAAATTTGAATATACGTATATATACATTCAGATAGACCGCAATTTACTTGCTTTACGTATAAGGTCTATGTCTATTATGCTGCGTTCCAGTACATTATTCAAAATTACGATACACCGAGATGGTCTAATTGGATACATCAATCACTCCAGTCGTGAGCCGCCTGTCTGTTGTTAATTCACTTTGTCTCTTTGATCATGTGTTATCTTAACTAATCGTCATCAATTATGAATTGTCTGTTGAACAACGTCGTCTTAATTAACATCTGCGTTCAAACCCTTATACGTCGTGTCTATGCACCAAAACAGAAAAGGTCTTCTAGTTTAGTAATGAGTAAAGGTAAGCTGACTGTGAAAGCAATATTATTCATCGGACACCATTTTTCGCGGATTTTCGTGGCTCCGCTCACTTTCGAATTCAAATTTTCGACGAAAGTTAGTTCATGTCCGAAGCATACACATGTATCTATGGTCAGAAGTCCCATAACCGAAATAGGTCCAAGAAGTTTTGGCGTCAGACTCAATGGTGTGTGTGTTGGCAACCAATTTTAAAATGTCGGTAAATGTGTTAGAACCATTGATTCACATTTACACACATTTTATTAAGCGCCTTCAAACTATAAGCTGAATTGAGAAGTATCGAAGAGCGCGAGTTGCTACTTAAGTGCAGAGACGCCTCACTTAGTGCGTGTTATATATGCTGATCAATAAATGCGACAATGTGATTTTATAATGAGAGTATCTATTAAAAGGACTTGTTCACAGTTTTTCTTATTACAAAAAAATAAAAATAAAAAAATCAATAACAAAAAAAATCGATTAATTTTCTAACAAAACTGCATGTTTAATATTTTAAGTTATTTCAAATAATTATAGATCAAAGAAAAGTACGTAACCAACATGTGCCAGCCCTGTGGATCCGGAACATGGTAACAAGCAAAAAGTAACTTGCAACCACTACAACAAGCATGCTTTTTATCATAAAATTTAGTTAAAACCATATGGCGGTAATAAACGTTTTTTTTTTGCAGAATGATCACGGAAACGCGTTACAATCGCTTTATATTTTTTCCAAATTTCAATTCATGATTATCAATAAAAAATCATATATCTTTAACAGTTTTCTTAATCAGAAGTGTTATTTTGATTTGAATATACTGCATATATATTTGAAAAGTGTCATTTAGCAAAACTGTAAAAAATTCTCTTTACGAATACTAATCATCTAATTCATGACTTTTACTCTACAGTTTGAAAATCCAAAAATTGTTTTCTTCTCGGAATTAATCTGTAACAAACTCTTTACTGATATTACATTTTATTCGATAATTTTCTCTTTCTATTTTGAAAACAAAAGAAAAAAGACATGAAACAACATTAATAATATATATATGATACTAATGCGTAACAACAAAATTAATAATAGAATGGAAAAACTCCCTTTATTTTGNATCGGCACAATCATGTTTAATTTTACTTAAAGCAGGGCTCTAGATAACGGTAGTGAAGGGGTCTTTAAGAGGCAAACACACATTTGTTCTTCATAAAATCCTATATCGTTGGTGCTTATTTGAATCGAATCATCAAGACGATACTAATGCGTAGCAACAAAATTAAAAAATAGAATGGAAAAACTCCCTTTATTTTGAGCTCTGCTTATAGGGAGCACTTCCCTTTACGCAAAGATAACGTTTGCTCGAAATGCGAATCACCTGACTATTAATCACTGTATTGATTGATTTTTAAGAAACACGGGTAAGAAACATGAATTAAATCGTGACTTAACGCAATATGTATATTTCTGAAAGTGATCATAAGTTATGTTATACATCTGATGATAAGAAATTCAAAAAAAAATGTTACAGTGATGTTTTGCTTTTATTTAACAATGAACACTTTTAACGCCTCACAATTATAAATTGACGACATCCAATGACCCTCGATTACTCTCTTTATTTAAAATATACACAGGTGCTGTATGAGCAACTTTAAAAAGGAACCAACTATCTTATATAAAAGTAATTGGCCGAAGGAAGTAAATTACCGTAGTACCTTCATTAGGACATAAATATTCATGCTTTAGATCAACCGTTTTGCTACTTAACAAAGAACGTAATTTAAATATGTTTAAGCTCGTGTACTATGCGTTGATCCGTCGGTCGGGTGACTCAAAAACTGGAAAATATATGGTCTTATAGACTGTACACATCATACATATCGAATTTGTTTCACGTTTATCTTTCACAATTATACAAAATCATAATCGTATTCCAAAGGGATAAAAAAAAAAAATCGGTAATTCGTTTTTAATTTACGTAAGTACAAACATTTTATTTTTTGCCTGTTTACTATAACAGTATTCCAAATGGATTTCTGCATGTTTGATTCACTAAAAAGAGCGTGTTAGATCTGGAAAAAACATTTGAATTTCCTCAAATACGTTAGTAAACTAAAATGTAACATGGTTTAACATTAATGGGCATATATTGATATTTTATTTCGAATATTAAGCACGTTCTTGATTTATTTCCAAGTATGTTCATTTTGTTAAAATATGTACTGATCATCCAATTCATGCTGATTATCGGTGGAATTGTATTGTGTTTTTTTTTATAATTCACCGTTTTTCCGCGAATTTCTTTCTTCGCAATACGAAGTGCTATACCATTAATCACCCAAACCATGTCTTGTGTCTGAAAACCAAATGAACAGAACATAAATGCAAAACAACTGAAGAACTCGCTTCTCGAGCGTGGCTTTTGTTGTTCTCTGTCACCGAAGTGCCGTCCGTCATCAAAGTATCCGCATACCCGGCGTGCAGTTGCACTAACTAAAAATAGGACTGTTAACCACCGAGATCATCGCCGTTGTGTCGGTTTCCACGATCTTTAATCGTGCGCCAATGTTGACGGTCGCCGAATGTACCGTTAGCGAGAAAACGCGTTATCGGAGATAAACAATCTATTGAAATAAAAACACTCAATAACAGCTGTGTAAGCTTTGGTTTTTAAATTGAAAAAAAATACAGAGGCATTTTTATGAAACTGTCCAGTCTACTAGAAGCACCTTGGTCGCTGCTTCCGGTGCAGTCTCGCCTTTATGGTGACGTCAGTGACGTCGCACTGACGACAACGCTGTCCGAAATATTGGCATTCGGTTCGAATACAGTGCGCAACTGTTACGCTAAGAACGGCGAAGGGCTGTTTACCATCAAGACCATCGCCGTTTTGTAGATCCCACGGTCAATAATCGTGTGCCGAGGTTGAAGGTGGCCGGATGTAACGTTGGTCTGCATGAACGAGAAAACGCGTATTCGCGCTAAAACAAATCTATTAAGAACACACTATTACAGCTAGTATTCGCGCAGGTGTTTGAATGTTAAATAAAATAAAATGTTGAGGCATCTCGATTAAACTTTCCAGTCGACTAGAGGCACCTGGACCGCTGCTTCCGGTGCAGTCTTGCTTTTATGGTGACGTGTTGAAATCTCTTTGCATCCTTAATCATATCCCTTCGTAACGATTGCGACTGAAGCCGTACTGTAGATTAGATTAACCCATTTATGCCTAGCGTCTATAAAAAAAGGCGTCTCGGCAGGGTCTGCGCTGTTTGCTTAAATGAATTTCTGTAAGAAATATTCTAAATATAGAAATAAATATACTAGACATCCCTCATTTTGGAAATAAATTGATCCAATTTAGAAGGATGGGAGAGTCCACTAGGCATAAATGGGTTAATGACACTCTTCGAGATATAACACGAGTAGCTTACTATTACTTCCTATTGAAGTTTCCAATGTTGTATTACCTTTTTCGTCGATATTTATCAAACATTTCTGCAAAAAACATTCAAACTTTATATTTTGCCAATTATGAACTCTTAATGAAATCATACGGCCCAGTGTGTGTCCTTGAATTGTATCAGTGATATTTATAAACGACCCATGACCTTTGAAGGTACTGCTGTCACTCATGCACTACAAACTATGGGCAGACTTTGAAGATTTTTACCAGTTCTGCCGCTCTCTCAGATGTTATTACTGAAAGAACTATCGTCAATATACTTAGCCGACCAGCCAATATCTTATTTACCCTACGCTGTTTGCCAAGGCCTTTTTTTCAAGACGCTAGACATAAATGGGTTAAGCCCATTCAATTGTCTCATGAGTTTGTTTTCTAACTCTGTCATTTTTGAGCGCTTCGTGTTTTTGTTTGCTAAATACCACCAATCTAATAGTCAGAATCAGTGAACAAAATACATTTGCAAAAATATGTGTAAACAAAATATACAGAGAAACAGTCTATGAGCGAAAACAAAATGCGTGCGAGGCCAAAAAGACACGGGGGAGGGGCATTTTTTATATAGATTTTATGCCCGACCGGAAAATTTGACTAATATCTTATAGACGTGTTGTGGCCTACAATAAGATTATTTTTTCTTTAAAGATTATTCTATTTATTGCCTTAAGAAATATTGCCACTTCACGACGTTTAACACTAAAATCATTATGAAAGCACGGTTTTATTTGCAATATGTTACATGGGAAAGGTAAAATGGGAAAGTTTAATGACCCTCAGGCTTACCCTTAAAATAAACACATAAAGCGACAAACATGGTCATTAAAAATTATTTAATGTTTTAATAATTCAGATGTTTCAAAACTATCGACCATTAGTCTCCTCCAATATTCCCCTGATGAGACATCTGACAATTCCTNTATGATACTAATGCGTAACAACAAAATTAATAATAGAATGGAAAAACTCCCTTTATTTTGAACTCTGCTTATAGGGAGCACTTCACTTTACGCAAAGATAACGTTTGCTCGAAATGCGAAACAACCGACCATTAATCACTGTATTGGTTGATTTTTAAGAAACACGGGTAAGAAACATGAATTTAATCGTGACTTAACGCAATATGTATATTTTTGAAAGTGATCATAAGTTATGTTAAACATCTGATGATAAGAAATTGAAAAAAAAAAATGTTACAGTGATTTTTTGCCTTATATATAAGTAATTGGCCGAAGAAACTAAATGACCGTAGTACCTTCATTAGGACATAAAGATTCATGCTTTAGATCAACCGTTTCGCTACTTAACAAAGAACGTTATTTAAATATGTTTAAGCTTGTGTACTATGCGTAGATCCGTCGGTCGGGTGACTCAAGAACTGGAAAATATATGGTCGTATAGACTGTACACATCAGATATATCAAATTTGTTTCACATTTATCTTTCAAATTTATACAAAATCATAATCGTATTCCAAAGGGATAAAAAAAAATGTTTCGGTAATTCGTTTTTAATTTACGTAAGTACAAACATTTTATTTTTTGCCTGTTTACTATAACAGTATTTCAAATGGAATTCTGCATTTTTTATTCAATAAAAAGAGTGTGTAAGATCTGGAAAAAAGTGTCTAGTAATCGGAAATGAAAGTGCCATTGTCATTGAGATGATCTGTAAACGAAGTGCCCATGAAAAATGTGCATGCGACTCTAAAAAAACATTTGAATTTCCTCAAATACGTTAGTAAACTAAAATGTAACATGTTTTCACATTAATGGACATATTGATATTTTATTTCGAATAGTAAGCACGTTCTTGATTTATTTCCAAATATGTTTATTTTGTTAAAATATGTACTGATCATCCAATTCATGCTGATTATTGGTGGAATTGTATCGTGTTTTTTTTTTATAATTCACCGTTTTTCCGCGAATTTCTTTCTTCGCAATACGAAGTGCTATACCATTAATCACCCAAACCGAATCCCGTGTCTGAAAACCAAATGAACAGAACATAAATGCAAAACAACTGAAGAACTCGCCTCTCGCGCGTGGCTATTGTTGTTCTCTGTCACCGAAGTGCCGTCCGTCATCAAAGTATCCGCATACCCGGCGTGTGTTAATAAACTGTGGTTGACAAGCTGAGATGATAGCATTTTTATGGTGCTGTCTTTGTATTTTTGCTGGAAATACCACTGTAAGTACGAGAAGGGTGTGTTAATTTAGTTACATTAATGAGTGATATCAACACTGACATATCCAATGTTTTATAGAATGCCTTCGGTAGCTGGTTTCTTCACAATGTCAGTTTTGAGTATCGATTTGTGAACTGACTGGGTCTGGTACATTAATTCAATCATTAGTCTTAATAAAAATTGTTGAAGGCGAATAAGCCCTATTTAAAGTGTTTTTTTTTCATGCCATTAACGTGTGAGTTTCACACAGAGTGTGTACACGGTTTGCCAACTCGCATCCAAAGAAGAATGTGTTCTCTATACCGAATGCGCTTTCTTTGTTCTTCTTTTTTTTCTTACTGTACACGTTTCTTTGCGAACGGGAAATGTACAGACATCCTTTACTATTCAGCGTTGTATGAGCTTTTCTGTAGCTTATGGTCACGTCGACAGTCTCTGATGTTACCATGGCTGCTTGCCAAGGTTTGAGTCGAAGGGGCTGCACCTCAGACTGCACCCTCTCAATTTTGTTGGTAGCATTGTTGTCCTAAGACAAGAAAACGCTCATGATCCATGGTGCAAAGATATATGTACGGGAGTAATAAACCTATAAAACAAGAAAAAGAAAGAATGAAACCCGTGGACTGGTCATCATCAATTTAGAATCGATATGCGAATGAAGAAGGTTCGTTTCTAATAGAAGAATAGTCACTACCGCTGAGAATAGCCAGCAACATTTCGATCCTTTTGATACTCTTTTTTTTGTATCGCTGTCGTCAGGTACTTATATACATGTAGATGCTGATCTCTATCACTGTCGTCAGGTACTTGTATACATGTAGATGCTGATCTGTATCACTGTCGTCATGTACTTTTATACATGTAGATGCTGATCTGTATCACTGTCGTCATGTACTTGTATACATGTAGGTGCTGATCTGTATCACTGTCGTCATGTACTTTTATCCTTGAGATGCTGATCTGTATCACTGTCGTCATGTACTTGTTAGTACCTGACGACAGTGGTAGAGATCAGAACCTACATGTATATAAGTACCTGACGACAGTGATAAATACAAAAGTCATGAAGGTGCTGATCTGTATCACTGTCGTCATGTACTTGTATACATGTAGATGCTGATCTCTATAACTGTCGTCAGGTACTTATATACATGTAGATGCTGATCTGTATCACTGTCGTCAGGTACTTGTATACATGTAGGTGCTGATCTCTACCACTGTCGTCAGGTACTTATATACATNATACAATAGAAATGTGACAGAATAAATTCAAATAACATAATCAAGCTTAAATAACACACACAACATCTTAAAAATAAAATATCTGAAAGTGATCGTCCGAAATAAGGCTTCCGAATAAGGAACTAACTTATTACTCAATTTCTTATTCAGAGGCTATACTTTCGGATACTTACATTCGGATCATTCTCGCATAGCGCAGCTATATTTTCGTTATAATTGGCTATGTTTAATGTAAGATTTTCTGTTTATATCTCTGATACAGTTCTTTACGTTTTATCTGACCCTTACCTTTGACCAAGACTATACGATATCTCATTACTAATCATGTTTTAGATATCTCATTCCGTTCTCATACGTAAACGGTTAAGAAGAGATATGTTTAAGGATGCAAAGAGATTTCAACACGTCACCATAAAAGCAAGACTGCACCGGAAGCAGCGGTCCAGGTGCCTCTAGTCGACTGGAAAGTTTCATCGAGTTGCCTCAACATTTTATTTTATTAAACATTCAAACATCTGCGCGAATACAAGCTGTAATAGTGTGTTTTCTCCATAGATTTGTTTTAGTGCGAATACGCGTTTTCTCGCTCATGCAGACCAACGATACATCCGGCGACCTTCAACCTCGTCACACGATTATTGGCCATGGGATCTACAAAACGGCGATGGCCTCGATGGTAAACAGTCCCTCGCCGATCTTAGCGTTACAGTTGCGCTCTGTATTCGTACCAAATGCCAATATTTAGGACAACGTTGCCGTCAGTTCGACGTCACTGATGTCAACCTAAAGGCGATAATGCACCGGAAGCAGCGGCCAGGTGCCTCTCTTAGTCTGGACAGTTTCATCGAGATGCCTCCGTATTTTGTTTTTTCAATTAAAAAACCAATGCGTATACAAGCTTTAATTGATTGTGTATATATTAAAATACATTTTCTATCTCCGGTACATCCGGCGACCTTCAACAATGGCACACAATAAAAGGTCGTGGGAAGCGACAAAATGGGGCTGGGCTCGGTGGGAGCAGTCCAATTTTTCCGAAGTTAGTGCAACTGGTTACTTTGCCCTTTTTCAGACGCGAAAAAGGAACTGGTCATCATTACACATACAAACTATGTAGAAATGTACTAATATACGGGTACGTGCGATACCCAACCCACATGTACAATGATTTTCATTGATTTATTGGTCTCTTTGGTTTATTAAAAAACAATATTTGGTAAGAAAATGGCAGTTCCTTATTCAATTTGAATAAGGAATAAGGATCGAGTTCTGTATTCCTTATTGAAATCGAATAAGGAACTTGGTTATGATTAAGTAAAACTAAGTAGAAATGTACTGCAATTAATGTTTTGGATACACAACGTACATAAAAAATGATTGTCATTGATTTATTGGGCTCTTTGGTTCATTTTCATTTATTTTATAGTAAAAAATCGCCAGTTCCTTATTCGATTTAAATAAGGAATAAGGAGCCAGTTCCTTATTCCTTCTTCAAACCGAATAAGGAACTGGGTTATCATATAATAAAACTCAGTAGCAATGTATTGCAATACATATTTTTTAATTTCGAACCTACATATACCATGTTTTTTTTTAATTTAGTATTCTTTTGTTAATTTTAATTTATGTTTGAGTAAGACAATTCCATTTCCTTATTATCGTCTTCATAATACTTGTTTTCAGCGTTTATCGTCAAAAAGAATATACAATAGAAATGTGACAGAATACATCCATATAACATAATCAAGCTTAAATAACACACACAACATCCAAAAAAAATATATCCGAAAGTGATAGTCCGAAATACAGGCTTTCGAATAAGGAACTAACTTATTACTAATTTCCTTATTCTTTATTCAAACTGAATGAGGAACTGGTTTATCATTGCTTAAAACTAAGTAGAAATGTATTTTAAATATCCAACCTGTGGCCAAGACTATCCGATAGCTGAGTACTAGACATGTTTTAATCATGTTGAAATCGAATAAGGAACTGGGTTATATTTTTTTTAATAAGTAAAAATGTACTTCAATAAATATGTTTGATTCCAAACCTACATTTACAGTGATTTTCATTGATTTATTGATCTGTTTGATTCATATTAATGTATTTGTTTAGTAAGAAAATGCCAGTTCCTTATTCGATTTGAATAAAGTTTTAAGGAACCAGTTCCTTATTCCTTATTCAAACCGAATAAGGAACTAGGTTGTCATTAAATCAAACAAAGTAGAAATATACTGCAATTAATATGTTTGATACCCAACCAACATTTACAATGACTTTCGTTGATTTATTTGTCTCTTTGGTTCATTTAAATTTATTATTTATAATAAGTACATTCCAGTTCCTTATTCGATTTGAATAAGGAATAAGGAACCAGTTAATTTAATTATTAGAAAAATATAATTATATAAAACTACATATGTAACATATTTTCTAGTAATTTAAAGAATTTTAAACTTAAGATTGCTATAGTTTTCTTAACATTTTTTTTTTGTTAGAGCTAGTAAGTAGTTTGATAAACTTGAACATGTTTGGACGGACTTTTTAATACTTTGGAATCAATGTGTTTCTAACATCAGCATAATAGGGGCATTTCAGAACAACGTGATATTCATCCTCGATATCTTTTAGGTTGCATAAAACACCTTTGCGTTGGTCACTGGTCTCTGACAATGTTCTGGTGTTTTCCCATTTCTATAGATATTGGTTACAACAAACATTATTGACCAAGTGCACTTCTTTGATGTTCGCCGAAAACACTGGCAAGCAAACTTGTCTGTTTATTTTCAAATTAAAAATGGTTAAATAATATAAATATAAGATAACTTGTTAGGCGGCAATGTCTACGGACATTTGCTACATCGGAGTAAGCTACGACCTTCGTTTCGTGAGTGGTTGTTACACTGGCCAGAAATTACTACCACTCAAAGTTTGGCGACTCAGTAAACTATTAATCAAGTGGGACGCGTCCGTCTGGTTTTCATTACAGCTCTGTGTATTTTCAAGGATATAACTTTAAATGACTGATTTGAGTTCCCAATTCACGTGGCGTTTATACCAGAAGGTTTCGAAGGGCGGTGGGAATGTGCTGATTTCACCTCACAGCGTAGGCTCAGCGCTGATGTAAGCATGCCTAGGGGCTCGGGGGAACACCGAAAAGCAGATCGGCGAGACCTTGGGGTTCCCGGCAAACAACCTGCGAAATGGCACGTGGCGTTTAGTAAAATGAACGCGCAGCTGAAACAAACAAGGAACACCGGCGTCGGGGTTATTGTCAATATTGCAAACCAGATGTTCGCTAGACTCGATCTGGATGTTTTGGAAATTTACTCCAAAGATGCAGACGAACTCTACAAGT
This sequence comes from Dreissena rostriformis, assembly GCA_007657795.1. NCBI lineage: Eukaryota > Metazoa > Mollusca > Bivalvia > Myida > Dreissenidae > Dreissena > Dreissena rostriformis. Next base: position 128,358 of record VMBQ01001920.1, on the reverse strand, counting down.
CTGGAACCGAGCGTATGGATTTTGCGATGAAACCACACGAAGCCCGCCTCGCGATTAACAAATGGGTCGAAGAGCAGACGAATAATAAAATTAGGGATCTTCTTTCGGAGGAGATAATAACCGCTTCGACGATCCTCGTATTGGCAAATGCGGTGTATTTCAAGGGAAAGTGGGATAAACCATTTGAAGCGTCGAATACGCAGTCGGTTGATTTCCATAAAACGGCAACGGAAAGTGTGAAAGTTGATATGATGAGAAAAAAGATAGATTTGAGATATATGAAAGACAAGGCTTTGAAATGTAGCGCTGTAGAAATACCATACCAAAACCGAACTGTTACCATGACAATTATCCGACCGACTCAGTAGATGGACTTCCAAAGCTGGAGCGGAATCTGAGCGCAGAAAAACTCCGATCTTTTCCGAACTCTTCCGTGTAACCGCCTTATTTGATCCGCGTACCGTCGACTTAATTAGGATGACGAGCGTTTAAGGCAAGTCATTCAGTTACGTCATACACAAGGCGTTCGTCGACGTCAACGAAAAGGGAACGGAAGCGGCGGCGGCGGCGACGGCGATAGTGATGGAAGAGAGTTTNTACCAAATATTCCAGGTGTAAACATAAGAAAAATAGAAAAGTACATTGTATTAAGGTAAAAAAATGGATTCAGCGCCCGATGGTAGGTCACTTTGATCCCCAAGAGCATACCCCCGGGCCAATATTTAGGTCAAAGTATTTTTTTTCCCCGTACGGCATACATATATTAATAATTGTGACAAGTTTCAAGAATATAAGGCAAGAAAAACCTTAAGAGCACAGTAATAATGTAACCGCTACCAGTTTACTGTCATGTAACCGGTTTAATGTAAACAAAGACATGCTATAGTATTAAGTGGAAGCAGCGCGAATTTTTGAAGTGTTTTTCTATGTTATCTATGTGATTTGCAGTGAGATCGTGAGTACAGACATATGTAAACTGCCAATGAATGAATTGTTATATTGTTTTCACATGTGAACTTTTCATGTTGCAGGGTTTAGGGTGAGTATTGCGAGAAATATTAATTTTCGCGATGTGTTTTCGAAGGGCATGCAGAAAGTATGGTGTTGCGTACCAGTTTTTGGACAGTTGGTATGCGCCAAGAGCATACCTCATGAACGGAAAGTCCGATCCCCAAAATTCAAACTGTTCCTGGTCGGGCTTGGCCAGACCTTTCCAACGGTGCCCCCTAATGTAGGGGTCACTTGACCTTTATGAAGGTCATCTAAGACTGCCACTGTACACTGCCACTTGACCTTTATTGCTTAAACTGTCTTACTTTCACTTCAGAAAATGTCAACTAGCCCAGTTAAAAAGAGGGGGCTGCCTGTCCCAGAGATCCCCCGTTTCAACATTATAAACACTTTGATGCAATTGTTTATAACACGTTCACTTAAACGCCATGATAAACTTTTCAGATGAAGGCACGGAAGCACCCTGCCACCGCCACCGCATGGCGTTGGCGTACAGTTCTTTCTCCGGATCCACATCCGGGTCCACCTCCGGGTCAGGGACCGGGTACGGGTCCTCATCCGGCGCCTCCTCTTCGTCTTCGTTTCTGTTTCCTCCTCTTCCGCCGGCTGTTGAGCAGGCGCCTTTGGCGGCGCCTTTTTCGCCGGAACCTGCAGCCTCACTCCAGCTTCCGCTTCCGCTGGCTGTTGAGCAGGCACCTTCGCTGGCGCCTTGGTCGCCGGCACCTGCAGCCTCACCACAGCCTCCGCTTCCGCCGGCTGTTGAGCAGGCGCCTTCGCTGGCGCCTTCGCCGGCGCCTTCCCCGACTTCAACCCCAGCCACACCCCAGCCTTCGCGACAGACGTTACCCCCAGCATCCCGGTGGCCCTGCTTTCCGCCATCGGAAGAGGTGTATGCGGCGATCAGGCAGCGTATGGCGTTTCTTCCAAAGAAAGGGCTAGCCGGACCCTGGTCTTCGGAAGCATTCTTAGCGGCTTTCCGGCAGTCGGCCCAGCAGCGGTAAGTTGCTGTAATATTAGCTGACATTTGTGTTGTCATATAACTTCACGTTCACCAATGTTTAGCTATTGATGTCTATTAGTACTAAAGTTTACAATTATAAAATGGCGTTTTACATTTGTTCCTTTTCAGATCAACCTCCAAGAACACATACCAGCGCTTTCGCTGTATTGACCAGGCCGCCGCGTCTGTCTGCGTTCTTAATCCAGACCCAGACAACGTCCCCCTGACGTCCGACGATGTCACAGGGTCTTGGGCATCAACCTTCTCTAGCGACCTAGACGTCTCCACTGACTGGACCGAGGACAACATGTTTTTACCGTAAAAAACCCTACGCCTGTCCTCCAGTGACGAGGAGGTCCAGGCCATAGAACCATCGTCCTCGTCACGGGCACGGACCCACCGGAAGAGAGTGACATCAGCCGTGACTCGCGAGATTTGCGAGGTCTTCGCGAACGATATGTAACAGTCGGCCAACACGGGTAGAACTGTGTCTTGTAGCTGTACGCACTATGCGTACAGCTGCGATGGCCAGACTCACGGATCAGCAAATCCGTGAGAAGGTGCGCAATTTGGTTATTGAGGGCGCATCTCTCGCAGACTTGCTGATCAGTGAAAATGTCAACAAGCCCAGTGAGTAAGAAGAATAAGTCTAAGCCCAGGGTGTGTCCCGTGTGTGTGAGGGAGAAGGGGATCAAGGTTTCCCTGATCAGGCTCAACGACCACCTCCGCTCACAGTACGGGATGTCTGGCGCGGAGATCCGCCAAACCACTTCTGCGGCCAAGGCTACCAGAAGTAAGGGCAAAAGCAGCAGGAGCGACCGCGCCTACTGGCGCTGCGAGTGCGGCACCACCGTGATTAGACGAGGGCCGCATCTGATGTCTTTGTCTCACGGCATTACATTCGGCAGCGTCGAGTACGCTGTCGCTAACGAGGCGTTTGAAAAGGTAGGTGTCCTATATCATGTATGTTATACAAACTATATGGCAATGCACAAGTCTAGTTGTATGTGTTGCTTTTGAACATACTTTTCTGTACACACTTCAGGTGACGAAGAAGGGGAGACCTCAGGGGATATCGGCGACCGCAACCGCCACCGCAACCGCCACCGCAAGTGACCAGGACTCCAGTGACTCAGAGGAGGAGGAGCAGGAGGAGGCTCAGTACCTCACCAGAGAATACTGCATCGGTCTACCAGTCAGCGCACGTGTGATGAAAGGCCGACGAAGCTGTAAGTATAATGACTAGTGACCGTTGATATTGCTTACCAACCCCAAGTATTGTACAAGTGTTGGTCCATTATATATTTCTTTCAGTCTCCGTAGTAGAGGCCTGGTCCCGGCACCTTTCCTCCAGATGCGGTGGCGAACTGGAAGCCCCCAAGGTGGCAGAGGAAAGTATGAAGCTTAACCGGTTCCTCGCCCTGGCAGGCTACCAGGAGGGCGGCTCCCTCGATAGCATAGTGCGGTGGAAGGACCATCTGCAAATAGCCGACGGATATTTTCACATGCAGCACCAGCCAGGAACCGTCAGGAGCAATCTTGGCTCCACCGTGAAGTTCCTGCGGTAGGCCCAGAACGAGCGGCTGTTGGAAGTCGGTTTCGCTGACAAAGTAAACACATATGCATACATTACAGCATAGACAATAACTATGCAGTTATTTTTTGTAGCGTATGTGCATTGCTTTTTGACACAATCTAATTGATATGTACTTTAACAGGCCGTTCGCAAGCTCAAAGGATGCGCGGCGTCAACAAAGAAGGCGGCCGTAAGACGCACCGTGGAGGGGCGTCCAGGAAACCTCGGAAATACCAACCGACGTCGACCTTGAGGCCGAACTGGAGTCAACAGACTACTTTAAAACTGTCTGGAGGGCTTCCAGCGCCGGCCATCAGAATACTTCTCCAGCATAAGAGGCATATTAATATTACTGATGACCGTGCCCAACGGCTCCCGCGCCGGGGAGTTTGTTGAACTCCGAGTATGTACTTCCGTTTCACACCTTTAACCCATTCATTCATTGATCAATATACAAGCGGTGTATTGGTGGTTAATGCCGCAGTGTTATACAACACTTATAAATAGTGGGTTATAATAGTCACCGCCATGCATATCGACACATTGGTGCTTTGCATTGCAGTTCAAGCACATGCAACGGGCACAGCCGTTCCGTGGCGGCCTGCACTTCTCTGTTAGCCTGGACTTCCAAGACTTCCAAGTGGGGGCACTTCGGCTACTTCCATCTTAGGCGCAACGAGATGAAGTTGATGCGTCGCTTCACTGACCTGGTGGCACGTGTGTACTTCCCTAACGTACAGGATCGCAGTGACTGCCAGGTCTTCGGGCGCGGCTCCAACAACCCCTACCTCGCACAGAGCCTCATAAACAAGTGGCTTGAGTCGGCATGGGCGAAGTTAGTTTTCACTTTCTGGATTGATGATGATATGTATCTTTCTATGATTAGACATATAATGGATGCTTATGACAATCACGCGTGCCATAATCAATGTCGATATTCTTCAGATCGGGCCTAGCGGCAAAGCACAAAAGTTTCCAGTTTAGCCTCACGCTAAACCGGAAAATGCTGACAGTGCAAGCACGACAGGTGGACGCCGGGAAGCCAGACGAGGTGGCAAATATGCTTTGCTGCCGGCGCACCACGGCAGACCAGCACTATGACGTCGCCGACCAGCGGTAAGTTGATGTGAGATGAACTTTCAAGCATTCGTTCACGTACAGCAAACTTAACATATCAATGCCGAGCATATACGAACGTTAACAATCTATATTCTTTCAATTGTAGAAACACTTTGCAGAAGACCTACCTGTGGCTGCGACCCTACCTGTGGCTGCGACAAGACAGGAAGGGGAGGTATGGCGCCACCGCCACAGCAACCAGCCCCAGTTATGACGTCATAACGTCAATGAATATTAAATGAAATATACGTACACTGTATATATAGGGTCTGGCATGAGTTGTCTTATCATACCATATTTTATTAAACGAGTTCAGGAATTTTGCTAGTAAGCGAGCCTTTGGCGAGCTTACTAACAAATTTCCTGGACGAGTTTAATAAAATATGGTATGATATGACAAAAAGTGTCAGATCTTTTTTATCACATGCTTTTAAATGAGCAAATTAAATAAATATTTACGCAAACATAATGATTAATCCCGAATGTTGTTTACATTATGTGACGTCATTTGACGTTGCAACGTCATTTCAGCAAAATAACATATATATAGAGAATAACAGGTTACTGCCTGATCGTTTTGTAATATATCAGGCGAGGCTTAGAATAAAATAACGGCGAGGCTTTGCCGAGCCGTTATTTTATTCGTGCCGAGCCTGATATATTACAAAAAGATCAGGCAGTAACCTGTTTTTCTGTTTATCATACCTCTCTCTAAGTCCCCGTTTTAAAAGAAATAATTAAAACAAAATCGCTACGACGCTGCATTTTTAGCGGGAATGAATATGATCGTTGACGTTTGACTTGTTACTAATGACGTCATGAGCACTTGCGCTTAATATTTGTAAAATATGTTTTTCGCTGTTTTGTTTGCTTTTTGTGTCTAAAATATAATACATCCTGGTATC
>VMBQ01001920.1:51593-121682 GCA_007657795.1 Dreissena rostriformis | reverse complement strand
CCACTACTGCCGCCACTACTGCCGCCACTACTGCCGCCACTACTACCGCCACTACTACCGCCACTACTGCCGCCTCTAAATGAGTAACACTTATTGCAATAGTATATAAATGACTAAGTAAATATTACGGAATCATCAATTATTATATTATTGATTATAAAAAAGGTTGTGCTGACATAATGGATAGTGTGTCCGTCTAGCTATCAGCTATTGTAACATTCTGCACACTTATTCATTTTACCTGTACACGTGTACAATTCCAAACTTGGTGGTTAGTGAAATATTTGAACAACACCATAACTATGAAACACTAGTAGATCTATTATACATATATCAATGTTCCACAAAAATGATGTTGATGATAATTCAGCATGATGGTGAATGAATAGATATTCCTAAATTCTATTTCTATAATACTTCAAGTTCAATGATTAACGATAACAGTTGAAAATAATACTCGTCCTCTGTCCATCGGCACCAGCGAGGCCATATTGAAAGTAGTTCAAAATAGCAATCATTGTACCAGAGATTGATTTAGGAAATTAATCGTCTGCTGATCCAGAGTGTCAGGATATAAAGCGCTGTTAAAGAGACTGTGAGTTATAAAATAGCTTTTTGACAGATTTCCAAAATTCTTTAGGTTGTGATTTTGCAATATTTTTAAGATTGATACCTTGGTTTATATTATATTCATATTTTTCCAATTGTCTAATTTTGTTCTAAATATATACTGTTTTCGTTTGATTTATTGCGGTTAATTGCTTATTGTGCATTTTTGAATTTTCGTAGAGATTTTGCTTCATGTAGTCTTTGTTGGTCACACGGGGGTTTTGCTTGTGGATTAGCGTTGTTACTGCGAGACTAGAGAAGGTTTTACCGAAAAAAATGGCTGCTTGCCATGCACGAAGTTTATGGGNTCTTTAGGTTGTGATTTTGCGATATTTTTAAGATTGATACCTTGGTTTATATTATATTCATCTTTTGCAAATTGTCTAATTTTGTTCTAAATATATACTGTTTTCGTTTGATTTATTGCGGTTAATTGCTTTTTGTGCATTTTTGAATTTTCGTAGAGATTTTGCTTCATGAAGTCTTTGTTGGTCACACGGGAGTTTTGCTTGTGGATTAGCGTTGTTACTTCGAGACTAGAGAAGGTTTTACCGAAAAAAAGGGGCTGCTTGCCATGCATGAAGTTTATGAGTAGATTTAATTGAGCTAAGAAAATCAGAGAGTTCATTTATAGTATTGATTAATGATTCACAAAAAAACATTCAGTTTGTGTGCGAATTTAAGTATTGCAATGCTTATTATTTAATGTATGATCATTTAATTGAATGAAAAAATGTATTGTTGCGTTATATGAAAATTTGTTCCGATTCGGTATACTTAAAGTATGTACAAGTTGAACTCATTTGATATTTACAAGCAAATAGTCTGTGACGCTAAGACCACGTGGTAATGTAAAAGTATATTGACCGATTGTATCGTTTTTAAATTGTCCCTTCGCTATTACGTGATTACTTGATTTACATAATGATATTAATTTGTGTCCGTGGTTATCTGTTACTTTATCAAGGTTATAACATTAAAGAAAATTGTCAGTGTTTGCGTCATCTTGCACACAGTCTTCCGTCACATTTAGATACATATCAAAATTTATAATATCTGACAGAGTTCCAGTTCTAGCATTTAAGTCACCAACAATACNTATATATATATCATACTTCACCGTGTCTTGCACGTTTTTCAAATATCATTATTTGTGCTGTTGCTGTATTTATCTTTAGTTTCCATGTGTTTCAGTATCATGATAAATGTTTAAATTAGTATATAATAAATAATAATAAATAACAATGATAAATTGTGTAATTATTTCAGTTTTGCATAAAGTGATTTGAAATAAGTTCGTGTCCGTGAACTCTAACAAAATGATAAAACTATGTATTATAGGATTTGGGATCACTTTTTTATTATCAGTGATGGTGTGTTGTATCATTCTGACTGCCTTTTTAACCTGTGTTCATGCAGACATTTATTTTTTTAAGGATTACAAAAATCACATTTAATATCTAGTTTTGATACTTGGTGGTTAGTGAAATATTTGAACAACACCATAACTATGAAACACTAGTAGATCTATTATACATATAGCAATGTTCCACATAAATGATGTTGATGATAATTTAGCATGATGGTGAATGAATAGATATTCCTAAATTCCATTTCTATAATACTTCAAATTCAATGATTAACGAAAAAAGTTGAAAATAATACTCGTCCACTATCCATCGGCACCAGCGAGGCCATATTGCAAGTAGTTCTAAATGACTATTATTGTACCAGAGATTGATTTAGGAAATACATCATCTGCTGATCCAGAGTGTCAGGGTATACAGCGCTGTTAAATAGACAGTTATATAATAGCTTTTTTGACAGATTTCACAAATTGTATAGGTTGAGATTTTGCGATATTTTTAAGATTGATACCTTGGTTAATATTATATTCATCTTTTGCAAATTGTCTAATTTTGTTCTAAATATAAACTGTTTTCGTTTGATTTATTGCGGTAAATTGCTTTTTGTGCATTTTTGAATTTTTGTTTTGCTTCGTGACAGTCTTTGTTGGCCACACGGGGGTTTGGCTCGTGGATTAGCGTTGTGACTGCGATACTAGAGAAGGTTTCACCGAAAAAAAGGGCTGCTTGCCCATGAATGAAGTTTGTTAGTAGATTTAATTGATCTATGGAAATTAGAGAGTTCATTTATAGTATTGATTACTGCTTCACAAAAAAAAATCAGTTTGTGTGCGATTTTATGTATTGCCATGCCTATTATTTAATGTATGATCATTTAATTCGAATGAAAAATGTATTGTTGCGTGATATGAAAATTTGTTCCGAATTGGTATACTAAAAGTTTGTACAAGTTGAACTCATTTGATATTTACAAGCAGATAGTATGTGACGCTAAGACGACGTGGTAATGTAAAAGTATTTTGACCGATTGTATCGTTTTAAATTTTCCCTTCGCTATAACGTAATTACTTGATTTACATAATGATATTAATTTGTGTCCGTGGTTATCTGTTACTTTATCAAGGTTTTTAAGTTAAAGAAAATTGCCAGTGTTGTCGTCATCTTGCAAACAGTCTCCCGTCACATTTAGATACGTATCAAAGTTTATAATATCTGACAGAGTTTCAGTTCTAGCATTTAAGTCACCAACAATACAATGTATGCCAAATGGTTCATAATGTTCTATTCCTTTTACGATTTCTTCAAAAAAGTAACAGTACTTGCCTGTAAGAACCTTAGAGATAGCTGGTGGAATGTAAAAAAGACAAATGAATACATATTTAATTTATCATGCACACTAAGGCCGCCACTCAAACTATATTGTTCGTTCCATTACTTGTTATTCCCAAAAAGATGGCAACCAATGTATTCATTTATTTCTAAATTAGTATTTCTCTTGAATGAATCCATGTTTCTGACAGTAATGTTAGATCATATTACTTAATGAAGGTTGTAAAGTCTTCATCATTATTTTTTCTTACTAGACCGTTTACATTCCAAGCGCTAGTCCCTAGTTCCTCCTACATTCCCTAGTTGAACACTTTTTTGAATTGGTCACTGCTGCTGTCCCGTACCATAAGGCGGGAGCCGGTCCATTTGACTTGTTTTTCTCCTGATTTTTCGCTGTTAAACACGTCACTAAGTTGAAGTCGTGTGGTTAGAACGGTTTTGGTTGGTTGGATGCCGTTGCCGAATCACATACAGCACATCTGCTAAAGAATAGCGGACATCAATAAGGATCAGATCGCTGCAAGCTCGACTGGTTAAAGCTCAAATGTAAATATTGTTATTATCAAGAAAATGCAAAACTAAACATTGATTACACTATGCACTAGGCATTCACTGAAATGTAGCTTGTACAAATTGTTAGATAAGCAGTAAGATCTATTTGCTTTGTTTTAGTATGCATGTTTTTGTATGGTTGTTTTGCATGAAGAAAGTAATTACACAAGCTAATAAACCGTTATGATTTATATAGGGGGAAGAACACACCTATAATGATTGAATGTGTGTTTAGTATTCAATAGCAAAACAAATTTCATTAAACAATTTGTTATCAGCAATCAATATCTGTTTAAAGATGAAATATCTTATGAATAGTAATAGTAAACCCAGTAAAATATGCTTAACACTTTGTTTTATGATTTTAAGTATGGTTCGATTTCAACTACGTTTAAATGTACACTACGTGCTAAGCCTACCAGATTGATTAATATTACTTTGCCAGTTCTGATTAAACTGATCTAATGTTAATGACGCTGAGACCGCGAGTTGATGTTAAAGTAAATTGACAGATTGTATCGTTTTAAATCGTCCGTTCGTTATGATTAGTTGATTTGCATAGTGAAATTAATGAGTTCGCTGTTACTTTATCTAGGTTATAACGTAAAAGCAAATTGTCAATATAAACGTTATAGTCTGAATCTTCAGTCTCCCGTCACATTTAAAAACAAATAATAGTTGATAACATCTGACATAATTCCAGTTCTAGCATTAAAGTCGCCAACTATACATGTTTTGCCAAACGGTTCAAGTTCTATTCATTTTTTGATTTCTTTAACAAAGTCAAAATATTTGCCTATTAAAGTAAATTGACAAAATTAAAAAAAGTTGTTTCATATTCGCAAATTTTCGCGTTTGTTATGATATTTTTGAGGAAATAGTAATACTGACCATTTACAATGCTCTTAAATATCTATTATATGCATCTTTTGACGATTTGAAAACCTCAAAATCATAAAGCGTCGTTCGACGCGAAACGATTGAATAATTTGGAAAGTTCTGTTATTGTCGCTATATTTTGTAAAACTACGAGGATTGCTTATATATGGTATAAAATACGGCTATCGTACATATTTGTCAGGATGGCCGAGCGGTCTAATTGGTTTTTACTCCAGGACCCCGATGGTCACTGGTTCGAGCCCTGATGAGGTTTACTTTTTTTTCCCTTTTTAAATTGTATTCTTGTTTTTTAACTGCAGATTTTTAGGTCAAATGTTTGAATTTATCAATATAGAGCATTTAATGACATGTTTCAATACATGCCAAAATCTAGTGGACAGTCCCTTTAAAACCTCAGATTTAGCTGGTGTAATGTTACACAGAGAAAAATGAATACATCACGGTTATTACTTTGACTGGGCAATAGTAATTTCAAAACCAGTTGAATATGTATAGCACATACAGTTCAGTCCTCGTAAAATTAATATCGCATATGGAACCCACATGTGTATCATGAAAAGTCAGTGACAGGATTTCTACTGATGTTTTTGTTTACCTTTATTGTATTTCTTATACATGCGGTATGCCAATTACTTCGCATTTGTAGTTGCCGTAGATAATGAAGCCACGATGCGTCTTACACTTGAATTTAGCTTTTTCTGCAACTGTAAAAAAAAAGAAAACTCATCACACACAATTATTTACCTTGAATAAATACCTAAACATGACTTAAAAACTACAAAATAGTTGTTTGCTATCTTTAAACAAGTGATATTTAATGAACAGTTTACTTAAGGACCACAACGGAAATAAGAGATTAAGTTCTCTTTTGTGTGTTATCCTTGGTGTAATGTTAATGACATGGTTTCATTTCTCGTACATGTTTATTGTTTTACTATTGTATCATGTATATATATATATATATGTTTTATCATGTTGTATCATTATACTGAAATAAATCTATCTATCAATCTACTGTTTCATGCATGAAACAACAACCAACTACTTTTATTAAAAAAATGAAACGTTGTTTCCACAATCCTAATTAAAGACATCGATTCTACCATTCGGCTTAAATACAGGTATCAATAAATAATTATTTCTGCACTTGAACACTAAACATGGTTTGAAACTTTAATTTTTGTTCCCATTGTGATTCCAATCGCTGTAGGATAATATATTTCAAATTTGTATTTTTTTTGCATAAATATCAACGTATGTTTCTGGATTATTTTGTTAAAACACGCTTCGGAAAATGTGTCTTGTTGTTCTCTGAACTCCAAAATCCTAAACGAATATCAAATATACCGCTAGACAGCGTAAAATGTAGTTCATAAGATAAGCTAAGTACAATATTTAAATGTCGAAGACATAAATTGCTTGTCTGTTTTTATGTGATTTCTATCGCCATACAATTTTGCCTGTGTAACCATTGTCTGTGGTACTATCACGTGAATCTCTCGATTAGGAAATAACATTTAACGGACGTTATATTTTTTGTTCAGAAGCTTTATTGTGAACAAATCGGATGGACACACGCTGTAGGCGTTCATGTGGCGAATAAGTAATATCAAATCAATTAGTTTAAACCTATTTATTTTAGCTCGATTGCATCGAAAGCCGTAGGCTTATATAAACGCTCTCGAGTCCGTTTCCTGGGACTAGAACCAGTACTTGGTGTCTTTGGGGAGATGAAAGGAACGCTCCCAGTGGGGTTCGAACCCATGATCAAATCAATTGCCTCTTTTATGACGATAAAATGCCATTACTTACCACGTAGCGGCGTATATTAAACACGGATATAAAAAACAATTTATAAGAGGAAATTGTTTTTGGAAGTTGGTTACTTCTATGGCGGGGATGTAATATATTCAACTGAAATAAAATTTACGAACACAATCAATTAAAGAAAAAAGATAGACAAAATCGGACTAAATCACCACATATTTATTAGCATCTGTTTTTTGTGTTTGTCCAGACACTATGGCGGATAATGACCGATCGGATGTATCAATGAGCGACAAGAACGTGCTGAAAGAGCTCAACGATGAGAAGAGTCGACAATACATCGGACTTACCGTATACGTGGCTGTGGTTGCAATACTAGGGATATTAGGCAACGCCAGTACGTTAGCTTTTTATATGAAGCAAAAGAAACAAACTGTCACTAATATTTTGATAATAAAAACTGACAATTAATGATTTGTTAATGTCATTTCTTATTTTCACAAACATTTACGACTTTTTCCATACGTTGACATTTCCAAGTAACGCTTGGTGCAAACTATATTACTTGATCATTCGAGTGTTCGGCGTTAATACTCTTATTTTTCTTAATTGCTATTGGGTTCGATGTATTCATTCTCATTGTTTAATGGTCGTATTGGCCGAAGGTATTGTTCCAGTTGCATTCTACTAAATACGTAATATGTGCATGTGTAACGATGTCGGCTGTTATTTCACTGCGAGATGTTTGGCTCGTAGAGCTCACGAAAGTAGATGTGTACGTGATGTCAGCCAACAGGACCATCACTGGTGCCCACTGCATGCCTTCCAGGCGACCGGAATTAAAGGGACTCGTCACCGTGTTTCATATGTTGGATGTGTGTAAACTGGCCGCTGTATCAATTCTCATAATTGTGTTACACGGCTTAATTACAAGGAAAGTTGCTACTGTTCGAAACAAGCTTAAAGATTACTCCAGACATTATAGGCCGCAAGCCCCTAATGTTAACACAATCGAATGCGGTCAATCCCATACAATAAATCTATCCGAAGGTACAACAGATAGAAGTCAACAGGTTCGGGAAATAGAAAGTGGTCACGTATCATCCGTTTCGTCTACTGAAGACAATGGAACCTCAATATCACAAGGCATCCGACATGTAGACACATAACTGCAGTCGTCTAATAGAATCAAAAGAAACAAACACGTAGAAAAATGCATCACGATAATGACATTTGTAATGACTGCTGCTTCATTTTTGAGCTTTGTACTGTATTTATTCCTCAGCCTGTTGCACACGTATGATAATACGAGCAATGCCTGGGAAGTGCTCGCCCATAGGCTATACATGTTATCATGAGCACCCGTTCATTATTGGGTTCTTCCACTCGGAATTTAGACGCTTGTTTGTATACCGTATTCTGTTTTGCCGACGTAGGTTGGGAAATTCCTTGGGTTCGAACTTACAAATCAAAGCTTCAGACACGATATTGTATAATTAAACTCAAGCACGCAAGATACGAATGTAACTTAAGGAAAACATTTAGGAGCTCTAATTTGGCTAACAGTGTACACGAAAACACGAGTTAACATGTAATCTGTAGTTCTGTTTTTTGAAAGTATCATCTAATGACGTTAGAAATACTTCATACGAGTACATTTTGTCTTACAAAACATATTCAAGATACACAATAAATGTGTTTGTGTTGTTTGTTTTATTACGTCAGTTGACTGTCTATTGTTATTGTCATTTTAATAAATATACAAAATGGTGTAGTATTCTACTGGGTTGTTTTATCGTTCCGGAACAATTTAGGGCCACTCAATAGAAACAACTGACCTCAAAACGAGGTTTTATTGATGTGTATAAACCTATATAATGTTGCTTGACGTTTTGCTCTTTCTCTGCATACCTTAAGTCTCACATCATTTATCTTCAATTACATTTTAATCTTTCTCTGTAAATGTTTTATCTTCCGCAATATGACACAAGCTTTGACCTTTGACCTCAATTATAAAAGTTGTCTTAGTTTCAACCAAGTACCTATGATACCTTGCGGGATCATATGTCAAAGCGGTGTAAAGCTATTGTGTAAAAACGAATTTCCTGTTAGAAGCTCCTGGGACCTTGAACTTTGACCTGTTGAAATCAATATAAGTCATTATTTCCCCCTAAGTAAACAGCATACCAATTTTGTTGATCGGAGGTCAAAGCATTTTCAACATATCATTTAGCTTTGACCCTGTGACTTCAAAATATTAATGCGTCTTCGGTTCCTGTCATATAATCACTATACCAATTAACATGACCGCAGGTCAAAAAGTTCTCAAAATAGTGCCGAAACGAATTTCCTGTTAAAAAGCTTCTAAATTGACCGTTGACCTCGTGGCCTCAGATTCGATAGGCGTCTTGCCTTTCTCAGAAGTAATCACAATACCAATTTTTATGTAAAAACATTTACAAATTAAAAAGAATTTCTGTTACAACCCCTGTGACATTGACCTTTGACATGTTGACCTCAACATCGATCCTTTCCTCCCAAGTTACCATCAAACTAATTTGCAAGATTGTAGTTTAATTGTGAACAAATGGCGTTCTTTTGATATTGCGCGGAAACGACAGACAGATAAACAGACCGACAAACGCAGAAATGCAAAGCATATCAATCCCAGAAACAGGAATAACAGACAAAACTATATAGAAAAAATATATCTATATGAAGCGGCGATGATTTGCGGACATGATTTGTGCAGGTGAAACAAATTACGGGTGGGTGGATGGATGGATGGGATTGGGTGGGTGGATGGATGGATGGGATTGTGTGGGTGGATGGATGGATAGATGGATGGATGGGATTGGGTGGGTGGATGGATGGATGGGTTTGGGTGGGTGGGTGGATGGATGGGATTTGGTTGGTGGATGGATGGATGGATGGATTGATGGATGGGTGGATGGATGGATGGATGTTTGCTAAAATGGGGTCATTACCCCGGTTATGATGAAAATATGAAGGGTCTTAAGGTCACATGCTGGTTTATATGTTTGTAAAGTTTCATTTCTCTAGCAACACTACAAACGCATCCGACGGACGGACGGAAGGAAACACGGACGGCCGAACGGACAAGGGAAAATATATATGCATCACCCACTTGATAGTGGTGCCATTCAAACTGTTCTAACATCTTTTGATGTCAGAAAATATCAGCATTCGTTGAAAGAGAAGCTGCAAACATTACAAATCTATGCTAACTTGAAAGATACTTTGCGCCGTTACCAGGAATAATCTTAATTAAAAACAAATCAGGACAATTATTTTCATCATTAAATACTTATTGAATTGAATGCTTTGTATTTGGTTTGATAAAAGTACCACCAGTATGAACACAGAATTGATGTATGGTATGTATCTGAAAAACACTTTATATTGCGTCAAATAGAATACAATTAAAAATTTACTAGTGGTGTCCCAGTGCGTGGGTCAAAATTATTGACAGTGGGCTTTATCAACTGGAGAAAAAAAACACAGGACGGAGCATTGAGGGACAATGAATGATTATTGAGAGAGGCCAGGGACCTATACAAACAAAGTTTTATAGGTCCCTTGATATGTTTAGTGGCTCCATGAGATTAACTACCGGTAGTACAGGTGAACAATGATGACCTCTTTTTTGGATATGTATTAATAATTCCGATCATTTGGCACCACCTCAGATGTATCGCTGACACGTTTAATTAAAACGTCTACATGTACAAAATTGGTGGTACTATAGTTAACCGGTTTTCGTGGTGGTGACATGTATAATGACTTAATTTAATTTATTAAAACGGTGTCATTTATTCTTATTGCAAAATTGAATGCTAGTATGATGAAAAGGTGTTATAGTCAGATTTTTTCTGATTTTTGTGAAAGGACCTTTTTTGGGGAAAAAATCGCGCGAAACGCCTGATTTGGGGAAAATAAGGAAAGTCTTAAATAATCAATGTAGCATAGTTAAATGTTTTAAAACAAATGCAAGGACTTATATATTGCTCGGCAAATTCATGGCCCGTTTTTCTTTTCAACAAACATGTTAACTATCTCTTCGTAGTCTTTTTTAGATATTCCTTTCGAAATTCGGCTGTACATACTCAGTTTTAATACCTTTGTCATTGTTGTTCAAATTCGGGGCTGGTATTCGGCCCCATTCTCAATGTAAAAATGTATATATTTTTTCCCAATTGAGAACTAAAAATTCCCAATTAAAGGATTCCATTTTTTTTAGATCTCATTGTTTGGGCGGAAATTTCTGTCAGAGGGGAAAATACGTCTAGTGGAAAGGGTCGATATTCGGCGTGTCTCAAAGAAGGAAAAAAAACCTGCTACTGACAATGAGAACTATTTGACAATTTTTGTTTTAAATATTATATAACCCAAATTTGACGACACCTAAATTCGCCGATGTTCAATTTTTATCGATTAAATGAATGATAATTGTCTTGGAATCATTTCCAAGTAATACAGGCGAGTTTAAAATTATTATTTTGTGTTATTAGACATTTCATTATTTCTTTCATTATTTGCTAAATATTGCTTCATGTAACCATTACACCGTCGAATTTGGGTCACACCGGGATATGACTATTTAAGTAATACAAATATTTGAAAAGAAATTATTACTGCAATACAGCTATATGACGAAGAGGTCATGAAAAAAGACAAATGTTACGCACAAACATGACTATTGGCATACATTTTTGCATGTTCATAGCGTCAACATAGGCCAGTATGTATTCAAAGTTTGAGAACGAAATATATATCAAAAGCCTGCTGTGTACATCATTGGATCATCAAGAGTCCGCTGTGTACATCATTTGATCATCAAGAGCCCGCTGTGTACATCACTGGATCATCAAGCGCCCGCTGAGTATATCATTGGATCATCAAGAGTCCGCTGTGTACATTATTGGATCATCAAGTGCCAGCTGTGTACATCATTGGATCATCAAGAGTCTGCTATGTTCATCATTGGCTCATCAAGTGCCCGCTGTATACATCATTGGATCATCAAGAGCCCGCTATATACATCATTGGATCATCAAGTGCCCACTGTGTTCATAATTGGATCATCAAGAGCCCGCTGTGTACATCATTGGATCATCAAGCGCCCGCTGAGTACATAATTGGATCACCAAGAGCCCGCTGTGTACATCATTGGATCATCATGAGTCCGTTGTGTACATCATTGGATAATCAAGGGCCCGCTGTGTGCATCATAGGATCATCAAGAGCCCGCTGAGTACATCATTTGATCATCAAGGGCCCGCTGTGTTCATCATTGGATCATCAAAAGCTCGCTTTGTACATCATTGGATCATCAAGAGCCAGCTGTGTACATCATTGGATCATCAAGCGCCCGCTGTGTACATCATTTGATCATCAAGAGTCCGTTGTGTACATCATTGGATCATGAAGAGCCAGCTGTGTACATCATTGGATCATCAAAAGCCCGCTGTGTACATCATTGGATCATCAAGAGTCAGCTGTGTACATTATTGGATCATCAAAAGCCCGCTGTGTACATCATTAGATCATCAAAAGTCCGCTGTTTACATCATTGGATCATCAAGGGCCCGCTGTGTACATCATGGGATCATCAAGGGCCCGCTGTGTACATCATTGGTTCATCAAGCGCCCGCTGTGTACATCATTGGATCATCAAGAGCCCTCTGGGAACATCATTTGATGATCAAGAGCCCACTGTGTACATCATTGGATGACCAAGAGCCCGCTGTGTAAATCATTGGATCATCAAGCGCCCGCTGTGTACATCATTAGATCATCAAGGGTCCGCTGTGTACATCACTGGATCATCAAAAGCCCGTTGTGTACATCATTGGATCATCAAGAGCCCGCTGCGTACATCATTGGATCATCAAGAGCCCGCTGTTCATCATTCGATCATCATGAGCCCGCTGTGTACATCATTGGATAATCAAGAGCCCGCTGTGTACATCATTGGATCATCAAGAGCCCGCTGTGTACATTGTTGGTTGATCACCAGCCCGCTGTGTACATCATTGGATCCTCATGATGTGTATATTGTTGCTTTCTGTGCATCGACCAATCTTGATCGCTGCAGCAGTAATTTCAGTCATTTTCACACATAGACTAATGATTTACTATTATTGTTTGGCATTATTTGTCGAGCTACTCACATTAAGTGTTTTTGGTTACGATTGTTCGTCTTTTATAAGTATTGAGCTGCATCGTTGTTACCGGATTACAATTCCTGGTGGTCCGTCGTTGCTAGTGAAGGTGGAGGAATGTCCTGCGCATCATACCCGAGTGATCGTTGTTTGTTTATTTGTATTATTCCGGCTTACAGTGTTTTGCTTTGGTTATCCGGGATTGGTTTTGATGTAACCAGGACAAGTACAATCCCGATCAAACACGTGGCTCTTCCGAGGGTTAGAATACATTAATTTTAAGGTGTTCTTTAAGCTCTTTAATCTTAGATTTCTCTGATTTCTCAGGTTGTTGACAACAATCGTTGTGTACACGTCTCTGGTTAAGTGTCATTCCCGTAGAAATATTTCACTATAAAGCTCTCCAATAACGATTTGCACAAGTAAACAATTAGACAAAAAATACCAAAATCAATCCGCAAAACGATCATGAAAACTGAAAGATATGAATTTATAAAAAATGCTTTTAATTTTGAATTGTCTACTGCGATCTTCTGAAAATTCCTCTCAACAGTTTGGATAGTTTTGACCGTTTGTGTTTCTCTTCTTCTACACGGATATCCGGTAATTCGTCTGCGACGCTCCCATTTTCTGGACTTCCTCAGCTTTGAGAACTTTCTGGTGGAGATGTGTGATGATCACCTTGAACTTCAGCTGTTGCATTTTGTGGTGCTTCCTTATATTGTATGTGCACATAATGCACGTTCTCGTCGACTTGTGCAGTATCAACATAGTCTGTGTCTGTTTTCGACCATACCCAGGAACAGCTGTTGTCAACGGCAATCTGGTCAACATCCTCTTTGGACAATTCAACGTTTGCCGCGTTTACATCCTGATCTTTTCGACGAAAACTCTTTCGCTTGAATGTCTGCATTTGAAAGAGCACTTTGGTGCTTTGCTTGCGCATGGCAATCTTTTAAAAAAAACAAAACGACAACCATGTTACTTTCTAAAATTTGTTCCGGTATTGCACGAGCAGAAATACTAGTATTTTTATGAGGGAAACGCAATGAAGATGTAGAGGGAAAAAAGGAATTCAGAGAGGAAGATCGTCTGGGATCTACGTTTCTGCAAAAGATTGGATTTTTCTCCAAAACAAAAATGCTTCTTCTCACTCTGTAATTTGCGCGATCATATGACAAACTTTGGGAAGCGTTCGTCAATACCACCTCCGAAGAGGAATTTCCAGATGTGCTGGAAACTGAATCTTCTGACTCCAAGTTGATTGAATTGTCGCTGCGAATTCCCGATGCTGCGTAATTAGCAGGCGCGGAACTTGTTGACGCAGATCGGGTAGCGAAAACGATCGATAGTATGACCATGGCTCTTATTTCTATAAAAACCCACACGTCCGGACCGTTGGTGTTGTCTTCGTCGGCGGTCGGTGTCAACGTGACTCTTGGTGAACACCTTGAGACGAACATGTAAGGCTGATGGGCAGAGGAAGACCCATGTAAGAGATGGGCAGATGAACAAACTGTTCCATGTTGATGGTCGTATTATCACTGTCTGACCCAATTAGGGAATTCTTGTTAATGCGTGTTAATTGTACACTTTTGCACTGTTAATTAATTTTTCATACGCTTATTATAAAGAAATAATATTTGAATGCTCCCAACGGATTGGGAGGCATTAAACAATGCACTTGTCTATCTGTCACTTCAAATGTCCCAAAATATTACGTGTTCAACTCTTCTTTAATTACTGGTCGGATCTTGCAAACTTTCACAGTTAAAAGACCTTTAGTTGTTGATGATTAAGAAAGGAACTTTGTCTGCGACAACTTGAGGAAGAATTATGGCCCTTTGTCCAGAATTCACTTTCTGAAGCTAGTGTTTTCCATGTCTCTTTATCTACTGAATGAATCTTGCTAAAACTTTGAACCTCGGATTGTTTCTTTTTTATTCCTTTTTTTAAACACCAATATCAAATAAATAGCGTTGGAGATTAACAACTTTTTCAGCAAAAGAAACAGTTGCTAATATTTCTTTATAATCCCTTGTTACCGCTCAAAAAGCCATATGATGATTCAATATTGATGAAACTTGATGAGAATGTTAACTTTGATAACATCGGGACAAGTTCTAATCTGGATTAAAAGGAGTCACCAGACCACATCATAAAATCTTTAAAATCTTATACTTTAATTGTGAAACTTAGTCATAACAAAGTTTGTTATTTAAACTATTTAAGCCGAGTTCTTATTCAGGTCAAGTCGCATAAAAAATAGGTATCCGTGTTATATCCAAGAAAATCCTTAAAAACACTCTTAATGACCCTCTTGAAATATTAAAATATAAATGTGATGTCCTTAAAATACAACTTAGTCACAAGATCGTATATTATATGTATATTAACACATATTGTACATGTAAAATAATATGTGTAATATGTGAAATAATATGTAGATTGTGACAGCTATTTTTGAGTACTTAAAGTATTCATTTGTATAATTTGTAAAATCCAATCTAGTTCCAAAGTAAATAAAAATGGCCTCAAAAAGTACATATATTTTACCTGCATAAGTATTATATATTGACTGGTTTAGATGTTTTCAGCTCACAAAATCCAGCCCAAGAATGCTATCATTGACTTGTGTCACCAGTCTGCTCTGGAGGTAGACAGTCAATACAGGGCTATTTACAGTATTGGGAGTATAAACAGGCCTGTTTTTCTAAATTATCTTAAGAGGTACAGTATTTTGTTAAAATTACCATTTTATTTTAATTTTTCATCAGGAATGCTTTAGTTATGGCCCTTTAGTTACCTTAACTTTGATGTTATTCCTATGTTGCTCTTAAAACTTCCGTTGCATTGTGACTGCTAATGTTTGGCTTGTGGAAATAATATCTTAATTAAGTTAATGAGAGTGAACACTTTGACTTGCAACCTTGCAAATTGGTATGATTATAACTTGGAGAAAAGTAAGACGCCTATCCATTTTAAGGTCAATAGGTAAAAGGTTAAGGTCACAGAGGCTTGTAACATTTTATTGAATATCTCAAGAATGCTTTGACCTATTATAACGCAAAATGGGAAGAGGCTAATTTATATTGAGGTCAGCAGGTTAAAAGTCAAGGTCACACTGGTTTGTTCTAATGTCGATTGTTACCTTAAAGAAGGCACTTTTTTATTTGAGGTCATCAGCTCACATTAACTGTGTGAGGCATTGATATCTGCATGATATATAGAGAACAATTTTACCTACGATCATCTAAATTGGTGAACTGGTGAATGACGCCTATTGATTTTGAGGTGACTGGTCAAAAGTCAAGGTCACTAGGGCTTGTGAGAAGAAAATTTTAAATTACATTAATTTAAACACATTGACCTATGATGATCAGTTTTGATGAAGGAAGCCCTCTTATAATTTTAAAATCAAGAGATCAAAAGTCAAGTTCACAGGGACAACTTTGCTGCAAGTCATGGGGGGGGGGTATTCAACATGCCTTGTTGTGATTTCAGTTTCCACTCAAGACGGAACTAAACGGCCATGTTGTGAAACTCTTTGATGTTGTAGATCAATACTCACTTAAAGGTAAGTCTTTGTTTTTTTTGACAGACTTTCATTTGATTTTAATATGTATTTTTTTCTTTTAAGAGCTTCAGTTAAATTGAACTGTTTTAAAAAATGTTAGAAAAGTTCAAACAAGGCTGTTAAACGATCGTAAAATTGAAAAAAAAGTTGGCATGTATTCCGTTACAACAGCCTAATGGATAAAATAACAAGTTTACACTTTATGAGCTTTATCCTATCACAATTTGAAGCACACATTTATTTGGGTGATATTTTTAGTTTGACTAATCACTGAATAGTCCGCCCTATGCTACTCACCTTAGGCATTGGCGTCTGTTAAATGATCAAGTTTAAGTTAAGGTAAACGTGCAATCTGTCTATATCACTGTTTTTAATACACATATTCTATTGAAACTGCACACATGTTTATTGGGTAATTATGAGAAGTCAAAGACCAAGCTGGCTAACTCTAACCTGCAATTTATCTGAATTATGCCCCTTTTCGTACTCTGGATATTGGTAAAGGGAAACATTCAGCAACTCCGTATCAGTGTGTTTTATGCAGGTTTTCAGTTGAAACTTCACACATGTGATTTGGGTCATTGTGTTAGGTCACTGACCAAGTTCTATAGCCCTGTCCTGCAATTTTGCATAATTATGCTGGTTAAATTCAGGATAACGTTTGCATGTAACACTTTATATCTCTATATCTGCTACAGATATTGTAATAAAACATTTCACGTCATATGTAATGTTTAATATGTGTTCATTGTCTTTATGAATATTTAATGACCTAACACCTATAACTGAGTCCAGCTTTTTTGCTGTTTTGTACCCGCCTTTTTTATAACAGTGTTATGTATATCCATGTGACATCTTCTGAGGTCTTGGTGAGTCTTGGGTTCATCTGTTTGTAGGACTCTTGACATAAACTTCACTCAACACTCACATCATATTCTCTGTATTGTAGAAAGCTATATTCAAATACAAGTTTGCACCTGCTTATTTACAGTGGAGTTGTGGTATGGCAAACTTGAACATGTCTATTTAAGCAGTGCTTTGGGAAAATGGGGCTAAATTAAAATATCGGCCCAGATTAGCCATTGCAATCGGCACAGGCTTATCAGTGATGACACTTTCCGCATAAACTGGATTTTGCTAAGAACAAACTTTCTTCAAACAAAAAATACTATAACGGCGGAAAGTGTCGTCCCTAATTAGCCATTGCGGATTGCACAGGCTAATCTAGAATCACACTTTAGGCACATAAATAAAGCCCGGTTTTCTCAAAGTGAGGCTCATATAAAGCTATATAAGCCAATATCAGTGCGCCAGTCTATCCCTTCTACAAAGATGTGGCCCGTGTGAAGGGTAACCCAGCGGACATCAACGCAGCTGTGGCGGGAACCATAGGTTACAATCCACTACACGAGTGCATAATAGTGAAGTGCAAGGAAGGCTGTGATTGCAAAATGTTAATAGAAACCAGGTGAGTCTATCTTTTTTTATGCACCCAGTTTTAAAACAGGGTGATTATGGGAACACCTCTCAGGCTTTGTTCATGAGAATGCTCTCGGCTCTCAACTCAGACTGACATGTTCCACTATAAACAGGTCTGTTATGAGCAAATGAAACCAAGGTTTTATTCACGTTCATAATTTTGAATAACATGTATTTTAGAATTGTATAGTTTTTAACAGAAGAGCATTGAGTGTTTTTGTTGAACAAAAAAGTAATAGAAACTGCAACAGTAGTTATTGAGAGTTATTTATGTGAGAGGTCATTGGTTTATTACAGTTAATTCCTGTTTTCAGGCTGGGTTGGTTGGATTGAAAACTGTCATCTTGAAGAAGAGACTGAGGGCACATGATTTGTACAATGGATATCTTAATGGACGCGACAGTGTGATCCTTACTAGCCTACCAAATGACCTCAACAAATGTACAACACGCGACGCGATTTATTGAAATACCTTCCTAAATGATTTTTACCCGTTGTCGTGATATATGAAGTCGTCATAAAATAATAATCACGTTGTCATTTTTTAACAATTTAATATAATAGAGGTTTATACAATCCATGCATTCATACAGTTCACACACACACACAGACACATACACAAATGCCATGTTATGATACAAACAAGAAAAAAGGTTTGGACTTTAGAAAATCATAAACGTTAATCAAACGTTTGGACTTAAGACAATTAAAAAAATTAATCAAACGACCATGGTCTTAAATATTTTAAGCAAACAACACAATTTACAGTTACACTATTCTATTAATCTACAAAAAGTTTTACAATTGACAATTAAGTAGTTCCTTTTCTTTAAATTTAGTATTAGGTTGAATCTCCCATGCTACGCAAAGATAATTATTCAGCCCCCTTATTGAAGGTAATAGACCCTTTCTCTTGCATACAAATATATACTTTTTAATTTCAAGAATAAGAATATTAATATCAGTCATGTAACTACTTGTACAAACAAATAACATTGTTTGACATAAAATATCAGTACATTTTTGCACATTATGTGATCTTAAAAATTCTACAACATAATTAACAATTCTCTTTGTGAAAATGCAGTCCCAGAATATATGTAATAGGGCGTCTTCATTTTCATTACAGAAGGAACATAAATTGTCATAAACAATGTTCATTTTAAATAACAAAGATTTGGTTCCTAAAATTCTGTGAACAATTCTTGTCTGGAACCACTGAGTGTATGTGTCTCTAGATATAATAAAAGCAAGTGCATGCACTTTTGTCCATTCAACATTATTAAAAAGTTTGTTCCATTTTAAATGGAAAGTGGGTATATCTGTATTAAAGCTAAAACATTTATAAACACGTTTGTTTTGATTATACCCAAGTACTATGTTATTCAAGTAAGATGATATAAATGCACATTGTATATTTGGCTTTTTTTATTAATGGAAGTCCTGATAATCTGATAAATGCATTCACAGTTCTTATTAAACCTTCATACAAAAGGAAGTAAATTTAAATGCCAATGAAATGTTCTAATACAGATTGTTTTAATAATTCTCCAGACGTGCAAATTATATCTCTTACATATCTAATTCCCCTATCATACATATTTTTATTATATATAATATTCACACCTATCTTTAAATTGTGGTTATAAAATAACGGCATATCAAGGATATCCCCACACTTACTGACATTTTGTCTATTAATATACGCAATGTAGCATGTAAGGACATCTCTCCAAAAACGATTTTTTAAACTTATCATTATTTTTTCTATGTTATTTTTTCTTAAATTAAACATTTTCTTCACATCAAACATAGAATACAGTAGTTGGCAACATTTTCCAATACTTGATACAATTTTCCTGAAACATGTCATTTTCATAGTTTTTTCAAAAGCATATATATCAGTCATCGCAACTCCTCCTTTATCATACGATTAAATAGAAATAGTTTGTTATATTTTTGCTGGTCCATCCCATACTAAATTCAAAAACAGGTTATTTTTTTGTTTTAAAACTTTTTCTCCTGGACTAGGAAGAGCTATACACAGGTGTGTAAAAAGGGAAAGTATAAGTGATTTAACGACAGTAATCTTTCCTAGGGGTGTTAAATTTCTTCTTTTCCAAAAATGTATGATATTGTGCAGCTTTTCTAGTTTACTTGAGAAGTTTTTTTTCTATTATTTTCTTAAAATCAACATCAAATAATATTCCGAAAACTTTAAAGTTTGTTGTGCCCAAGACTAGTTTAAATTTAGTTTTTATTGATTGTATGCTCAACTTTTTGAAGCCAATCAATAAAAGGTTTGTTTTGTCATAATTGATTTTTACATAGATAATAGGGCAACATTGACTCGGGCCGTCTCCTAACATTCTTTTCCGTAAATGTTATCGCAAACAATTAATATACAACTCGTCCAGTTCGATATTATTTGCTTTTGAATATGTATAGAAGAATGTAATGTTTAGGAGGATACACCACGTTGGGGCATACTTTATGGCGAATAATATTGCATGGCACGTCACATGGCAGCATTTAAAGCTGATATAATTGTCTACTGTAAAAAAAGCTCGTCTTAGTAGTACTAATTAGCGTTAACTCGCGGAAACAAACCCGAGTATCTGACACTATTTATCTACCTGACCATATATTTAAATACCAAATCAAACATTTGAGCAACTTTATTTTAATACACATTTTCTCCCACACAAGAAAAATCGCTTTTTGTTGTAACGATACAATTCAGAATGGAAGTAACCAATGATCAACGGATTCACAGAAGACGTAGGATGTATGACATAACACGACCTAGGCACTGCTGGTTTCGTAAGAGGGGGTAATCACGTGATTGTCAAGATGGCGACTTCCATGCCGAGACAGGTATTTTTCGACATTTCAGACCCTTAATTACTTCTGTTAAATTTTTAAATGACGCTTGTTTTCCAGCCATATCAGTAAGAAATTGATTATCGTTTATTTCGTATTAAAATTCGCTTAAAATCTCGACTTTACTCGCTGCGAATTTTCTTAATGGAGCTGTACTTAGGTAATCCCGCTAAGAAACTTTGCAGCGAGTAAAGTCGAGTTATACATGTAGAGCGAATATTAACACGAAATAAACGCTAGCAACTTTCTTTCTGATTTGGCTGGAAAGTGAGCGGACTTAAACAAAATAAAACACGTACTAAAGGGTATAACACGGCGAAAAATACCTGTCTCGGCATTGCCGTCGCCATCTTGACTACCATTTGATTTGATTGGGTTTCGTCATGCCGCTGAAGTAAAGCGATGATGGTGTAGCGTACAAAACCGGATTGATCTGCCCATCCTTGCTTCGTGTACACTGTTTGCTGAAAAAAGCCAAATATAATTTTGTTACTAACGGTTCAAACCATTGACGTGTTTGAGTCGTCGCTTCTGTCTTTATTTTAATTTTCTTTAGCGTGTGAACATTTCGTTTGTTTCAATGTTCGCATCTCATGTAGATATTTATTATTTATTTATATTTTTGTTCGTACACTCGCAAGCTTTCTAGTGACACGGCTGTACATGACGATAATAAAAAGTGTCAGAATGACAAAAGAGTTGTCGAACATCAAGAAGATTGCTTGAATGTATTGCACGTTTTGAGTGTTCGATTGCAATGCATGCATTGGTGCCCGCTTAACTTTATGTTTGTATTTGGAACAAATATATACTGTATTGGACTCAACGACTATATGAAAAATTTCACTAGACATTTCTTAGTTGTTTTGCGGAGAAAATATAGATATTTGCAAATTTGCTAAATTAAAACAAATCCTTCGATACCGATTTCGCCCAAAGGCAACACTTTGGTGTGGGTTTAATCGGTCTTTTTTTTATCTCGTAATGGATCGCGAACGGCGTCGTTGTGAAATTATTTTATTACTATTTCTTAATTAGTGCTACATTCCCATAATTACGTTAAGTGCTCTCATGATTACGTCGAGTTATTAAGGCAAACATTTAGCTGATCACTGTTTTTCTTTTTTGCGTCAAAGATGGCTCGACAAGTACAATGAAGGTATATGTACTCTGTTATGCAGAGAAATTTTCGCATGCTTCCAAGTTGTTAAAATAATGAAGAAAAGTCTTTCTGAGTTATTTATTTATAAAGTCCGATGTTTAGTGATTTGACCACAGAAATACTGTTCTTTATTTATTAACTATTGGTCGCAAAAATGAAGCTGATGGAATTACTTCTGTCAAATGTACAAGCAAATTTGTCAGAATGATGTACCTTTAAAACTTTCACTTTCAACAATACTGCAATTTGTGTACATAAATATAACCTATTGTAGTGGGTGTGGGAGTGGGGGCACATCATTGAACCAAATCCGGGGAGGTTAATTCGTATTGATTGACGCTGAATGAAATGAACAGTAACATGTGAATGACCAATGAAAATCTTGCATCGGCTCAATTTTAAATAACGATTTGACATGACCACAATTGCACGAGCTTTCATGGGTGAACGAACACTGGCAAGAGGACAAAATTCCCACAAAGAAGTAAATGTATGTTTTATAAAGAGGGACATCAGAAATTGACGACCTTACTACACAGTTACCCTCTTCTTCAAAATGTCTCCAGGCATTGTTTAATGTAAGTTATTCGAAAAATAACTTAATTGAAAAAGATTTTTCAGAAATCTTCAAGTAAAATTAAACACATAGCATTAGAAATTGATTTTGAAGTTACACACCAAGTAATACTTAAGTAAAGGAAATACAAATCAAAATCTATAAGTTGCAAAGTTAACAAGATTAACCTTGACAGTCATTAAAAAAAAATGAACACAAAGCTGTACATGTTGCCCACTACAATCTTATAGCAAAGAGGAATTATGTATAGACAGTATAACTCAACTTTTTACAATATTAGCAGTACGAAACCAAACAACAATGAAAAGTATCAACTTGTACAAATACTTAGAAAACATGACACACAGCATCAAGACAATTAACACATTACAATCACATTAAACTTAAAACACACCTATATTGGTCTCAACATTTAACAAATAGACAATCGAAACTTCAAATAATATGCAAAGAAAACAAGACATCAATAGCAGATGATAGAGAACACAGCATATGTCTCTGTAAAGAGCCATTAAATTTAAGTAATACATGTATTTGCATTATTACTTTAAAATAATATTTGGAATTGTTAAATCATCTTACAACGACATAAACCAAAAAAATGGTAAACATGTTCATGATTAAGGACATAAGTACAAATCAATGAATAGGCAAATGTGTAAATTTGCATGCATATGCAACGCAACAATATATTGAAAACACATCATAGAGTACACCGTATGTGTCTCTGTAACGAGCTCTTAGCCTGCAGTAATATTAACATAATTACCGAACAAGAATATTTGGATTTATTAATTCATCTTGCAATGATATTACCAAATAATGGTTAACACGGTCATGCTTAATGACTCATGAATACAACAAGTAATATTGATGCACATGTGTAAAGTTGCACAAATATTAAACATTATTTTAAACATAGCTTGCACTAATGTTTAGAGAAAAAACAAAAATCAATATAGTTGAAGCTGAAAGCATGATTTAACATACTTAAATCAACAAACATTCACATTGGATTTGTGAAATCATCTTGCAATGACATTACCAAATACTAATTAGCATGGTCATTATTTATGACACATGACCAAATCAATGAATATGCAAATGTGTTAATTTTTGCAACTATTCTAATTCCCTTTAAACTTAGTTTGCACTTATGTTTAGAGAACAACAAAAAAAAAAACACAAATCAACATTGTTGAAAGCATTATTGAACATACTTAAATCAACCAACGTTCACAAATGGCATCCAATTTTAACTTTTTGCATAACACATTACCCATATATTTCTCTTGCGATGAAACAAACATACAAGTAAAATGGTTAAAAGTCAAACTTGGGATTAACACAGGGCTTTTCATCAGGAAATTGGGAAAAGGCCCTAGCCTTTCAAATTGGGAATTTCATGCGCGATAACTGCTCATTTTGGGAAGACCGTGTTTTTAAAAGTTTTTGAAACAGGGTCTATTTAATTGTGCAGAAGTATTAAAAGAAACATTGTGGTGCATTCTTAATCATATTGGAGCTCATTGCTTTCAATTCGGGAGATGCAAATCAATTTGTCTAAGTCCGAATTGGGAAAAAAATATCGTTTTTCAGAATTGGGAAAGAGCCGAATATCGGCCTCTGTTATATAAGGATGAAAAGCCCTGTTGCAAGCTTCTGTCCTCTTTTTTTATTGAATGCGTTTCATTCCTAATCTACTGTGCGATCATTTTGAATCTCTAAAGCAGACATTTCATGAAAACTGTATAAACACATTTGCCCATTATCTGTTCTATTTTTCGACTCGATTGAACAGATACACATGGGCAACCTTTGCCACATAACGGTATCCACAATACGAATAGACCATGTACTGAACGTTATTATCGTGTATCCGTAGCGATAATTGAATTCGAGTAAGAGTGTGTTTTTGATGACATATACGTAGATTTTGGTAGTTATAAATAGAAGGTTGTGTACATTAGACATTGCATTATACATTGATCTATTTTGAATAGTATGAATGAACTCGAGTAAGAGTGTGTTTTTGTTGACATCTATGTACATTTTGGTAGCTATAAATAGAAGGTTGTGTACATTAAACATTGCGTTATACATTGATATATTATGTGCATATATACCCGCATCTTGCGTTACTGAAATTACTCTCTTTTTTGTTGATTTTTAAAAGTCGAGGTTCTCATGTTTTCTTTGTTTTTCTCATTCTAACGTTATCTTTCTGCGTGAATCATTATACACCATGGAAATCGAATCAAAATAACATTTTAAAATATAATTCCAATGGTACTCAGTTTATACAATAATAACTTAAGGGATTACTGTATATGTGTTCTCTGTTTCAAAACATTTTGTTTGTATTTGTATTTCCTTGTTTCAAAGCATTTTGCTTGAAATTGTATTACTTTGCCCTAGATATGTTATCTGCCTGTATGTTTGTTTTTGAGTTGAGCCTGGTGAATGTACTTTACTGTTCATATCTTAATATAAGTAGAACCGATAGAGACCAGACAAACGATTGTGTGCAAGTCTTACCACCAAATGATTAAGCAGTTTCTCACAGGGTCTCTATCGGTTTATTTCCTGATAAAGGGCAAGGGCCGTTAAGTGTCGTTATTTGCCTGAAAAATACTAATATGTGTAAAAGTTAATCACATTTTGAAGAATACGAAGCGCGCTTTACGTTGACATAGTTATTGCATCGTATATGTAATATATTACCAACTGCATTTGTAACAATCTTATTTTAAAAACCATGAGTTATGCTTTCTGTGTTTTTGTGTGTATCTAACATATTTTTTCTGCTTATTTATTTTTTGTATAAAATCACGTGACAATATGTATGTGCGATTGTATATATATAGACGATGTACTTTGTATAAGTCTTGAATAAAAAATCTGTCTGTCTGTCTGTCTATATCGCAAAGATGACGTCACATTGAACATTCCAAACTCGCGCTTTTCTTCGAAAAACGCGAATTTCGAGCATTTTATAATGTTTATCACTATTGTATGACACCAGCGCACACGTTAACCAACTTGATTCTTTAAAAACTGCAATACATTTTCGTAATTTGATCGTCGATATCGTTTTATTTTTTGTTTACGAGTGCGATGTATTTGAAAAATACATTTATTTTCTTCTTTATCGAAATTTGATTGAAAAGTTTATAATTTATCACCATGAAGAGTTGTTTGCACGATCGCGTAAGCAATCGAGTAGCTTTTTTTCCAGCTTTAGTAAGAAAAAGGTGAAGTGTTTCCTATAGTTCACGGTAGACCACTCAATTTACTTATTTAGGTCTATGGGAAGTAATCTTATCAAGCGAGCGAGATAAATCTATAGATCTACGGAAGATACAGCGTCTGCTTCGCATTATTTTAGCTGAACAGTAAAAGTAATTTAACAAAACATGTGAGGTCAAGTTTCATCACCAAATATCAACAGACAGGTATGTTGTAGAACAATTGTTTTCAGTTAGTTATAATAATGTAAGTCATGAAAAACATAGAGCTACTTGTATTTACAAAGATGTATTCACACGAACACCAGATAGTACTTTTCCAACTTTAAAGTCCATCACATACATTGCTACTTGTTTAAAATGTTGAAGTAAATTAACTTGTTACAATATTTCATCTTATTCACACAGATACAAAATTGAAACCAGCGTTGGAGGAATGTATACGTTAGCTTCAAAATTCAGTGTATGTATCCTCCAGTTGCGTTATTAAATAGTCTAATACAAACGCTTTTTGTTTAAGTTTCGTCAAATTGGTTATAAAACAAGAATGAATCTTAATCTATATCGTTGTAAAATTCAAAGCTATGACGAAAACCGACTGGTTAAATTACGTAACTTCAACTCGATATTTATTCTCAGTATTGATGGCGATGTTTTTTTATTACGTCATCGAGATAATTATGCGTGTACAGTTCAGGGGCTCGAAGTCTGCTACGATCGTAACTGTTATACTTTTAAAAGATATTTTAATTTTAGAATTTTATGTCGACTTATTAACAAATACTATTATTTATTTTTTATTTAGGATGTCTAAATCTCATTCGTGTGCTATATGCACCAAACGAGTGGGCCCAAAAGAAAGGAGGAAATTGAAAACAAATGGCAATAAACCACTTACAAAGTACTTGCGAAAGAATATGGTATTGACAGGCGAAGTAACGGACAAAGACGTAGTTCATAATTCTTTCCGTCTTACGTATACAGCAGAATCGGCGGCGGAAAGATCAAGTACATCCCTAAAGAGATTTCCGCAACATGAACCAACCAAACAGAAATCGCTGTTACAATTGCACATTAAATTAGCTGGGATCAGCCATACTTTATGTCCTTTATGCAACAGGAAGGGCGCTAGGTCCGAAGGGTTTGTAACCATACCGGGCGAGGCGATAATGAAACTTTTCATCGACAAAATTATTTTGTTGAAAAAGAATTCGCGATGCTGTAAGACCCACATGAGTGAGGGAAAATTTACACCGGAAACACTTTCTGCTGATATCCTAGTCCAAAATCAGGTCCACAACATATATGGACCCTGAACAGATACGCAGTTTAATTAACTCGCTACGGCAAAAGTACGACACAACGTCAACAATCATGCATCGATTTTGACGATCCATCCACAATGACTGATGCTGGTTATTGGAATCTTACCGGTACGCATCTTAATTTGAATGGCGTAATCACGCTGATGAGGAATACTGTCCTTATCTTATATACATGTATACACACTGGTCATGAATAGTTTTAATAATTTAAATAATTGTTTTATGAGTATATTTAATCAATGCTATTTTAAGGTAAATAACATATTTTAATATATATCAGGGTTGACGAAAGACCAATTCTCAAGTATTATCGGTGATATAGACGATATACGGACAACAAAGACCAGGTACATTCAAACATGTATCGCAGTGCTCCTAGTGTAGCTAAGAACTAGTTTAGAGAATGCGCTGCTCAGCACTTTGTTCGACATGACGATTGCGCAGGTATTATGTGGTTCTGATAATATAACCTATTTTAATACCTAGGCGACTGTGACATGATTTACCAAACATCCATACATTTAATGTTGATACTAATACACTTAATTATTTCCATTTTTTATATCTCATATACATGTACATAACGTGGAGAAAAAGTAACTTTCAGTCTTTTTCGACGATGAATATGATGGTGAACATTCATAAGTTTTCAACATTTTCTTGCAAATGTGTATGTTATAGTATGCATAATTGAAATATTGCTTACTATAACCGAAAATGAAAATCGCTCTATTTATTGAAACAAGATATATTTCAAGAGGTAAAACATCTTTAAAGCAGTTTACAAAAAAAAAGCAATAATCTTATGGAAATTTAAAGAAAGTGGGCTTTATAAATAATAGTTTATATATCAGATTCGGCGTGCGTTGAAACCGTCAAGAAAATCTTTGATGAAATCGTTCGTGCCAAAGAATATTGGATTTCAACATGTTTCCAGAGAGGAGATAAGAACGAACCATACACGACCTCTAGCGCAAGAATTGTCCTCTGCATCTGACCAAAATAAATCAATAATTATTTTAGATGAGATTTAGATATATATATATACAACAAAAAAAAAACTTTTCTTTCGCAAGTCGGTCGTACTCCATGCACAAGCATAGACCACTTGTCAAACCAATGGTTGTTGTGTCCACCACTGGCTACATTATATGTATTTTGGGACCGTTCTTGGCAGATGGCACAAACTCAGACGCAAATATACTGAAACACATCATCAATCAAAATACTGAGGATTTTAAGGTTTGGTTACATGCAAACATGTTATATAACATTTCAAAAAATATCAAACAAAACAAGATGTAGGAAAACAACTTTAAGATGATGATGATGATGATGATGTAGATGATGTTTATGATGATGATTTTGTCGATGATGTCGATAAGATCGATTATGATTCGTATGATGATGATAATGATGACGGTGATAAGATTGATTACGATGATGGTGGTGGTATTTATTATGATGATGTAGATGATGATAATGATGATGATGGGGATAATGACGATGGTGATAATGGATGAGTATGATAATAATAATAATAATAACCATAATACAAATACAAATAATAGTAAAAACGAACATATGCATACATTCATGCCGTAAACAAAACGTTTTAGAGCTGTATTCAGGAAAGTGATTTGGTCGAAGTTGAAAGAGGTTTCCGGGATGCGTTAACTGTTCTCGAAGAACTTGGTGTAACTATGCAGATGCCATCTTTTATGCGAAAGGGGTCTACACAGCACACAAACGTAGATTATATAACATTACTTGAAAAAAAGTTGTTACGTTTTCATATTTTCAGTATATTCGGTAATAATTTTACTGGGTATGTCTACCAGGTAACTACCAGTTAACTATAAATAACGCAAGTTGATTGATCATCATCGTCACGTGGTAAACCCAGGAATGCAAATTGTGCATGCGTAGTGAATTGTATATATTTTATATATAAAATGATCAATCTACTTGCGTTATTTATATTGTGTATATCGTTATGTCACCTATTTTCGCGATGTACTTTCGATTTCACATCGCTAAATTTTATTACCGAATATACTTAAAATATGAACTTTTTTCAAGTAATGTAATATACCAGTCGTGATATTTTAATCAATATAAACTAATAATTGTAAAAAAAACACGGTATTTTAGAACTTTGCTTTTTTCGTCATTCGTGGTTGACAGTCCCTTTAATACAATCCTACACATATTTATTAACATTATTAAAACTTCCTAACAATAATGTGTATATTGATATATATATCAGGGTTGTTGTAATGATATTCCTGTTATGCATATGCTATTCATTTAAGGTTACTATGTGCGAATAGTTGGAGCAATATGTAACCGCTTCAGACCGGCTCTAAGTAGCGGGGACTTTGAACACGACAAAATAGTTGCAGAGAGGATGTTGTATTTGTCAGGGCAGAACAACGATTTACAACAATTCATCTCTGACAACGACATAGAAACAAATACCAAGGCATCGTGGAAACCGGTGGACGAACTAGACAAAGCCAGTCCACTTATGACCGAGGAAGAACCTAGATTGCTCATATTGGGTGTGTACCAAGTTAAGCTAGCAGCTTTCTTATGCACAAGAGCACATGTCAAGTGACGGACTATACACAATTCACGGTTATGTGCACAATAGGAGTTTGCTGTGCTTGAAATTCCAAAGTCGGCATGTGTCCCGACAGCAATATCGATCTTCTATTCGTTTTAAAGAGAGGGCAGTCGATGCATGGTTTTGCAGCTGCCCAGTGGGAGCACGTGTAGTTGGAACATGTGCGCACGTTACAAGTGCGCTGTGGTATTTGTGGTTCCGGCGACACAGAGCTGATCAATTGTCAGATGGTCTGAGAAATTGTGCTGCAGACATTTCAGATTCTGCTAACCTGTCGTATTAAATTAACATGTTTGTTTATATATATATATATATATATAGCCTCCATTAGCTGCATTGGTGGCGTTATTTAAAAAAATGCGTACTTTATTATTTGTTATCATATTAGTTTTATAAATGGAGAGAGATTGTTTCTCACAGCTCTCAATCCTATTCAATATCACTTGTACATCTTATCAGTTTCTACACTGCATATATGAACGAGTCGGTGTTTATGTCCCTTCGTACTTATTAGCGTAATGTGTAAACTCATAAACAAATTAAATATTGTTTCCTGCATAGATTATTTAATAATTAAGTATGTTTCAATATAAATATATTAGTAGATGACTTTAAAAAAATATCAATTTCTGCCAGCACAACACAAATCTGTTCTTGGAAAAAAAAATACACGAATCTGAACTACATGTAAACGTAATGTATTTTATACAAGGTTACGCGATCAGGATGTGCATACGGGATATGTAAATACAATAGGTCATGATATTACACCGTATTTGTTGTTGTTTTATGAATATTATCGTGGTTACTTATACGAATGTTCTAGTTTTATTATGATGCGATTTAAAACCATATTTCAAATGTTATAAACAATGTGTGATTGCTTTGCGTAAAACATTTGGCGATGTGTAGCAATAATATTTTGTAATATGCATTATATTGTAAATATTATATGACATGTTATATGTTAAATTGATTAATGAAAATCATTTATCACATTTTGGATCACCTTAATGCTGATTAAAAAAAGCGCGGCAATCTGCGTCGATAGAATTCGGAGTTGTTACGTTGCCGTTAAAAGCAACGTTAAACGACGTCAAAATTAGAAAAAAAGTGGGCGTCTTTGTCCCGGGCTTGAGATTACGTCTTTTGAACAAATACATACCTTGAGGATATTTTGAAAAGATGACTCTCTGCACTTTATGTTGAAAATAATTTGGATTAAGGCAAATAACAACCCTTAACGTCCCTTGTCTTTCATGTTTATCGGGAAGTGAGCGCGTTATTACTGATACAGAATAAGTTGGCAAATTTATAAATATTTTTAAATTAAATTAATTTTTGTGGGATATTAATTTTGTTTAATATGTCGAACTGAGGCCCATGTAGTGACTCACAACAACTATTTCTCGTCACACGTTGAATATTTATTAGAGTTGATTTAAAAACCAACTGTTAAATATAAAAATACCTCAATGGTCAGCATTTCATATTGCTTTAATATGGCTTACTAATGTAGTTCAGTGTATCGGTGAGTGTCGATTTCAAAACAAAGAACTATTTTGTGTAGATGTGACCATCGAAAATCTCACAATACCAAAAGATGTATTCAGTGTATATTTGAAAAATGGATTTCCCAATTTAACAGACGGTATTTTTGCAAGCGACAATCGATGGGAAAGTATACGAAAACTAGATATTAAAAGTCATCAATGACATCTTTTTCATGACCGAGCTTTTGCTGGTCTGAACAAGCTCGCGTATGGAGGACTATATACCCCTTGGTGGTTTCCTTTATCATAAAGTGTACAAGGACCTGGCCACTTTGGTAAAATTAGATTTCTCTCGAAACGTTCGTTTCGTTTTTCGAGATTTGTGTGATATCTTAAGAAATGCACCAATGCCACTTTTTGCAGGAAGTCTTTCTCGACGGCATTCACAGCGAATGTAAATCTTCATATCAGACTTAAGATGATGTATTTTTCGAAGCTATAACTGGAAACAAGAAGCGAAGGATAAAGGCGATCTCCATGTCAAACACAAACATTCTAAGCATATCGTTTGAAAGTATGTGTGTGTAATGTCTTGGAAGTCTTCATTGGAAGAAATGTATCAACCGTCAACGTAGATAACGTAGATAATGATTACAAAATTCACCGTGGATATTCATGCTATGGAGGAACATGTAAGACATTAAAGAAAGTAGACATTAGTGGAGCTAAATATGTATTGTTTCAGTCTTATTTGAACCTATTTAGACCTATATGCTTTTTATTGCGCAAGCCTGTTTAATTTCTTTTTTAATATTTATGATTTAATTGATGATAATATAGATTTAAAATACCCACTGTATTTTGGGATGAACGAACCTAAACAATTAAATATGACAGAATGTCCAATAAAAATTCAGAAATTTTCTTTTTCGAATTCTAGACAATCCGAACCAAATGTACATACACACCTTAATGCAAGTACAATTTCAAGTTTTCAATGCGCGGACGTTTCTTCTTAAGACCAAGAATAAATTTCTCCACAACTTCTTGCATCATCCGTCAATATAAAATATATTAATTTCTCCATCAATAAACTACATGTTATGCAAGAAAGCCACACACGTGACTTCGAACGTCTGTTCTGGACATTTGGGAGATAAGAAATATTAGATTTATCAGAAAATGGAACATCTCTAATCCCAAGTTTAAAGCCGGCCGAGTTGATGTTGGTATGTATATTTTCCAATTTTTGTTATGTGTCGCAAAAAAGTATTTATGAGTCAAAATGTGATGGTATTTATGTCAGACGTGCAAAACAAAATGGTCAAAATCTGTCAAGAAATGCCCAAATTCAGTACAAATATGGGGCATTTCAATTTCTGTCCATGGACAGAAATGATCTAAATTTAAACACGCGCGGGTCACATGTAAAACCACGTTACCATTGCATCATTGTTTACAATGCCATTTGCCATGGAGAAACCGTGTTATTCAGTAGTTATTTTTTGTTTTGAAAAGCGCGGAAGCGGAAATCACATGAAATGGGCGATCACGTGATCCAAAGCTTGCATACGTCACAGATTAATAATAGTCTTGAGGATTCCGTTATGTACATGATGAGGTTTCGTATTTTTGATGCTTTTGACATTTTTTGTCACACTTTTTGCGAAAATTAGTATGGAAGAGTTAAGCTTTAGAATGTATCTGACGAATACTGATCAATTTTGGTCAGTTGAGAAAACCAAATTGCTGTGAGAAATATCAACTCGGCCGGCTTTAATGTTCATTAACACAACATCGTTGAAACATCTGAATTTGTCAATGAACAAATTACAATCCATAGAATTTGTTATTCAACATCTTGTGCGACTCAAGAATATTAATCTTCAAAGGAACTGGTTTTGTATGATAGACGAACACACGCAATTAGTTTTGGACAATCGGCATTATAGACCATAGAAATCAATCGAAGAAGGTTTATTAATCGATTGGAGCAATTATAATTTCATTTGTACTAGCGATACAGTTTTCCTTAATTCGATAAAATGGATGTAAACTCTACCAAAAGAACTATTGGCTGGCGATTTCAACAATTACAAATGTGATCTAAACGGTGAACAAGTTAATATCGTCCGAGGTGGTTTACAAGAAACCGAATCATATTGTCGACTACAAAAGGTAAAGTAAGCAATGCATATTGGCTTGCCATTAGCGGGAATGATAATTGTCGTCATTTTAATACGACAATGTATTCGAAAAAACAAACAGAAACGTTAAATGAAAATTGAAATAGTTCTTGAAAGGTTTAGACATGAAACATTTCCTAAGAAATATCTCGTTTTTTTCTCGTTATGTTCCGACGATGCTGTTGCTGCGACCATCCTACTTTTAACAGAGCTTGAAAAACGTTTGAAAGACATTGTGCGTGCAACAAGAAATTTGGGTTGTATTGGGGATCGTAACTTCCGTCCCGGTCACCCTATAGGCAGGGAAATTATACGCTGTATTGACGAATGGGTGTTTGAAGATGGCAAAATAAAACTCGAACCTGATTGGTATTTTTTTGTCGCTCAATACTTGACTCTCTATGAAATATCTTTATGAATAGAGTAGAGGATGTAAATATAATTCAATAAACCGCTTTTCGAATAAAAGGTTTACTATCGGCAGTTATATATGCAGTATAAATCAATATAACGTATAACAATGAAATAAAGTGTATGTATGTTTCCTATTATAAGTTTCTTGCTGAAAAGAATAAGTATTANTATATATATAAAATATTCATGTGAGACAAGTGCATAAATTTTTAACGTTGTTTAATCGTATGGCTTAGTTGAGCTTCTAATAGGGTATATCAGCACACTTGTATTGTTCAGTGATGCACTGTGCCGGTATTCATAACTTTAGATCATAAGAGAAATCCTAACTGAAATTGAACTTTTGTGAAAATAAAGATTTGGGGTTTTGGATGTTAAAACGTATGCTTAAAATTGCCATCATTTTAGCAATATTATAAAGTGTTCAACATTTCGAGTGAAGCAAACTAGAAATCGACAGCGACCTTAAAACACATCGGATTACAAAAAATGAGCTTCAGAGAGTTGAACACATGAGCCTTGCTCAAATTTAACCTAATTAAAACAGGCCCAACCTGTGTTTCTTTCTTTGTGTGCGGGTATTTCAATTATAAATGGATAATATGTTTAAACAAAGTAAGACCCTGGATAAATATCTAAATTATCTACTACGCCAACTCACTGTATTTTATATTACCAATTTAAAACTGGTATGCAATTCTTAATATTAACAAGAAACGTAAATGTCTTACCCCAGTCTATTATACGTACTAAATATTTCCATTCATATGTACAGTAATCGATACAATCTTCCATTTCAATAAAGCACCAGATCTTGAAGACCAAACATTCGTCTGTATTGACGACATACGACATAATGCAGTTGTCACTTTGTGAGTGGCATTGCATCATATGCTGTTCCGTAGAGGAAGTGTCGAAGCTATAGAACGTCGTGCTCGTTTCGTAGGCGTCCGTGACTTTAACTTTAATTCCAGGTAGTTTAATGAACTCAACATCGAGATAACCTTTGAAATCAAAAAAGAATCTGGCCTTGTGACAAATGAACATTTTGGTACGATTTATATGCATTGTAAATAATATTCCTAAGTGTACAAATAATTATAATTGGTCAATAGCGTACTCCGCCTGTCTGTATTTCTAAAGTTGTTCAACGATGTGTTATGCTATTGTTTACCACTTAAACATACGACCATAATTTCCTTCAAAGACAAATCTTAAATGGTCAAGTAAAGGCACGTTTCCGATTGATAATATTAATAACCAAATATCTAATGGTTCAACATGAAGCAAACAATGATCAGGACAACTACAGGCAAAAAAATCAACAGATCAATACGTTGAGGATGAAGACACAGATGAAGAAGAAGTATGGTGATGTATAAGTGACAAGTACTGCTAGAGAGTCTGCCGTAGAACCAGGAGGACCCGGGTTCGATCTCCATTGTGGCTTGGAAATGTTTCTAGATGGAATACAAATGCATCAGGGATAATGATAGTTACACTTCTACAATATCGATTTGAAACTTTAAGCACCTAATGCTATACGACTTACCAATACCTGATTCAAAAGTTATCGTTGCAATTTGCGTCCTTTTCTTTAAGAATGTTCATATTTATCATCATATATCGACCAAAGACCAACGATACGTATGGAGGAAACAAAATATGTGTAAAAGTTACGAGTCAGAACAGCAAAGACTTGGAATATTTCTCACTATCTAACTTGAAGGTGACACGGTTCGCTTGTAATACAATTAAAACTAAATGTTAACATATTAAGCTGAGTAACGAGACAATTTAATTTGTTTTATTGTCTAACTTTACAACGATAACCGTTTTTTTTTGGTATCTATTAAACAACAGGCAAAATCGTAGATGACTGTTTGATAAACGGGTCAAGATGCAGAACAGTCGATTAATTGTTTTTGACACGACAAATTAACTCTTTTATAAAAGACAAATAATTGCGACAAATTACAGTCATAAAACAATATAAAAAGTGTGCTTGTAAATCTACATAAAGTAGGAACAAGTTAGGCGGCTTACTGGCATTTCACCCTTGACTTGCATTTTAGAGCCGATGTTATGCACCAGACCAGTTAAAATCAAACTGTGTGCAGTTTAAATCGGCAGAATATACCATCGCCGAGGCATTTTCTAAGGCTATGCTATGGTCAAGAAAATATTCCTCTGTGTAGTTTAAATATTGTTGGCACCGTTTGCAGCTATTCTTGTTTCTTAGACGCAATAGTTGGAACTCGTCTGTGTGTAGTTGTATTGCCCAGCAACCATGGCAGCGAAACCTGAAGTCACTGGGTATTATAATAATATTATTAACCCATTTATGCCTAGTGGACTCTCCCATCCTTCTAAATTGGATCAATTTATTTCCAAAATTGGGGATGTCTAGTATTTATTTCTATATTTAGAGTATTTCTTACAGAAAGTCCTTTAAGCAATCAGCGCAGACCTTGATGAGACGCCGCATCATGCGACGTCTCATCTGGGTCCATGCTGTTTGCCAAGGCGTTTTTTTTCTAGACGCTAGGCATAAATGGGTTAAGATAATACATATTACTCTGCGTACTAGTTCAATGTGAGAATACGATTTTGGTGATTTTTTTGAATAATATATGAACGACGCTTTACTTGGTATCGGTTTTGTGCTGCTTTATGAAAGTCCATATACATCGTACTATGACTGTTCTATTTCCTTTGCAATGACCGTTTTAGAGCCGTTACTTCCGTTGTATTAATTGCTGTTTGATTACGTTATGTGCTTTTGTCCTGTGTCTAGATGAACGCCAGTTGCCTCAAAAAAAGAACCTTGTTGTGATAAGTTGCAACCGGAGTTCACTTTTGTTTTGGTATCAATACTTCAACTGTTTTTAGAAAAACGAAACTTCCATGTTAGCATGGTATTCCACAGGAAGATATTTAAACAAGGTACTCCAAATGGCTCCTAAATCCCCCGTCATGATCTTTGTGCCTTCTTGTGGCATTCTCCTTGATGTGGTTTGACTGTCACATTGCCTAAATATAATGAACATCTGAGGCAAGTGTCATGATATTCGATAAAGGACATGGCCAATCTCAATTTTGACGCGAAAACGGGTTTTTAAATTTTCGCAATGGTGAAAACGGTCCGCTTCTCCCGTAAAGAATTCCAAGGTCCTATCCAATCGGCTTACAAAGTTATACCCATGTAAATGTATTCGAAAATTTCCCAAAATTTTGTGAACAATTCCAAAGTAAATGCGGCGGATGACAAAATGAGACAATTATCTAACTCAAGCTTTGAAAGCTTGAGTTAGACAATTTTATCATATTTTGTTACAGAAAAAAGTACACGTCACTTTAAACATTATGACACATGTAGGGATATTTAAAAAGTCATCATGCAAAAGTTTAGCTTCATTCTGTAATAAAAAAAAACACAAACATATATGAAGTTTTTTCTTTCTCCTGAAAACTTGTAAATATTTAGGTTGGCCATTTTCGCGGGGAGGGGACGATATGCTTTCTTGTCGTTTAAAAGGAAATATCAGTGATTTGAAACCTTGAAAATATTGAGTATTCCTGATTTTAATAGTGACACTGTTTTCTTCTTAAAGAACATTTTGGATTATACTGAGTACAATACCTTTTACATATTGACTGGAGTTTGCTTGTGGCTAATTAAATTGTTTAACCATTCTTTGTCATTGGTTTAGGTGAACCCGTTCAATTTTCGTCTAATAACATTTTAATATTAACTGGTTAACTATACTATTCATGCACATTCTATATGAAAGCAAACCGTGTCGATATCAATTTTATTATTTCTGGATTAATTTCCGCATAACAGAATAGGGAAATATAAAAGATGTCTTTCTTTAAGGCATCGCTAATCCTTCAATATTACTAAACACGCATTCACGAGCCTTCTTATAAATACACATACAAATTATTCCTGCCACATATAACAGTTTGTGGCACATGTGGTCGGAAAAAATGAATCTAAGGCTATGTTAGTATTTTTATTTTTTAATAAGTACAAAAATGGTATAAAATAACAAGTATCGACAAATGAATCTGGTTTCATGTTTATTTGGCGTTAACAATCACCCTTGTGAATACGAATCATTAATTCAGTATTTTAGAGTGTATCATTAAATACTTACGGAAGGGTATAGTGATCCACAAATGTTAATAAATCGCCATCAATTGTCATAACAATTATCTAGAGTGGATACAACCTGAACGTTAACGTGTAAATTTCTATCAATAAATAATTTTGCACTGACAATTTATCTAAATACTTGGGAAAGATCTGTTATAGTAAATAAAGTCAATTCAATGTTCATCTCAAAGTTCTTATTCAGATGCAAAAGGCAAAAAAAGAGGAAAATGTTAGTAGTTTCCTCTAACATGGCACACAACGGTAGGTCGTTTAAACTTGGTTTTGTTCGTTAAATTGTTCGTTAAATTGTTAATTATTTATTATTTGCATAAGAATACGCAATGACAAACCTAAATCTTCCCAATACGATTTAAACTTTCGTTAACAGTTTTCTTTTGTAAATTTAAAGTTAATTTAACTCACGTAAAAACTATCGAATGTAGCAAAAAAGTATGGCAAACTTTAAAGTTAATTTGATGAATATAATCAAATATGACTCAACTTAGTATACCTAACATAAGTATTAGGGTCGGCTGAATAAATTAGGGTTTGTCGGATTAATGAAAGCAAACGCCTTAAATAAATGAATAATTTTTCACTGTTTAAATGGTTACAATAACATTTGTATAAAAGATATTTGCACAATGTAAGTAATATTCATCGTTCAATGTTTGCGCTGCTCGAATGTTAATATTTTTTTGAAAATAAGACAATATACGACATAACATTTAGTATCTCTAACATAGTTATTAACATTTTCGATTCAGTTGCTAAATATCTATCAAAATATGTTTGATAAAGATATAAATAATTGCACGCTGTGTTAATTAATATCGAATAACGACGTATAAGCAATTTCTGTCAGTCTAGTTTTATATTTATCAAATACCTTTATCTTCTAATATATAAAATACATATTTTGGAGTCCCTATACTTCTGTAATTACCACCTGCGTTTAGTAAATTTCAGTTTTGTTTTAAGATTATAGACTCATAATAGTATAATATAAAACGTTATGCAAAACTCGTTTGATCTTCAACTTGTATATACAAATAAAACAGCTTTGTTTTCCTTTTTTACAGCTTTGGAGCATTTTCGTTTTGGGCGTGGTGTATAAGTCAACTACTTGTTGTATCAGGTATGCTTAAACAAAGTGTGACCTTGTACGTCAATGATTGGTGACGTGTCTTAAAAAAATACCATATATATCAACGTAACACATCACTGGAATAATAAAAATATTGTGGTATGTTATTTGAAATTCTCATGCATATAAGTTATATGTCATTGTTATTCTATTGATTAGGTCAGTTATGTTTAAACTGTGTTCGCGATTTCAAATGACGTTTGTACA
Source organism: Dreissena rostriformis (assembly GCA_007657795.1). Lineage (NCBI taxonomy): Eukaryota > Metazoa > Mollusca > Bivalvia > Myida > Dreissenidae > Dreissena > Dreissena rostriformis. Next base: position 82,484 of record VMBQ01001920.1, on the reverse strand, counting down.
TCTGATAAACGTTTTAATTGAATAATTATTTTAAATAAGCGTTTTATTTATATATCTTCGATAAAATAAGCATTTAAGTGCGATTTGAACTAATTGACCACCCCCTCCCATACGGCTTTTATCGCCTGACAATCTACAGTGTTGCATTATTCTTATATTGTCATAAGTTTATCATGTTTAATTTCCTTCAGCTACTTTTTGCTCCCAACCGCAAACTATAAATAAAACGAATTGGAACGTGGAATCCAATGGTTGGAGTACTGGAGATGTGGCTAATTACAGCCGTATAATTGGTTATAATTTGTTAGGCCAGGAATCAAGGACTTGCTTACAAAATGGCTCATGGAGGCAAAACGCGCCGTCCTGTGAAGAGGTACATTGTCCATTGCCACAGATAATTATTAACGGGATGTTCATGAACACTGGTACTGACTATGGTAGAACAACCTGGTACTCGTGCTTCCCGGGGCTCAAACTAACAGGAGCCGATACCATTACATGTAATGCCGATGGGACATGGAATGACTCTGTCCCGACTTGCAGCTTGAAGGATAGTGGGCAGGATGCTGAAGGGACCGAGACCACTACCTCTGTCCCGAAGGAGGCTGTATGTGAAGAGACCACTACTACGTGTGCGCTTTATTGCAGAAAGGTGGATTGCGGGCAGGTGGCTGCCTCTTTCTCGTGCAATGATGAGTTCTATATGGCTGGATCTAATACAACTTCATTTAATGTTAGCGGTCATTGGGACATTCAAACACCGAGATGTTTACTTATTGACTGTGGAGACTTAACACCTCCATTGAACGGATATCTCGGGTATACAAACTCTAAATTCAATGCATCAGCCACATACGATAGCGATATTGGGTTTGTTATGGCCGGGTCGAACGATACGACTTGCAATTCGTCTGGCAAATGGAACGAGCAAACTCCGAACTGTACAATGATCGACTTCGAAAACCTTTCGGTTCCAGAAAACGGATTCATGATCATGTCAAACAACGTAACCGTATTCGGCACGAATGCGAGGTTTTCTTGTGCCACAGGGTATGACCTCATCAGTTCAGCTGTACGATCATGCTTATCAAATGGAACATGGAGCGGTTCTGATCCTTTTTGCACAGACAAAAATGGTAAAGTTGTCTTACAAGTGAAAGTAAAAATTTCTTTCAGTTATTTTTATTATGTTGGAGAACCTATCAGCACAGGTTTTATTTTGAAGATTATTAATGCATTTATTTATTTATATTTAACAATGTTAAATGTGCTATTCACAATTTATTATACGTATGAACAAACAAAGTTTTGTAGACTTTTATTCCACATATCAGTGTTCACTATTAAAAATCAAACTGTCTTTGTAAATAAGCTTTTTTTAAATAGGTTCAAACTCAACTCAACCGGATCCTGTTCCGTGCGCATGCCCATGCCAGAATGATTGGTCATATCTAACCAATGACCAAATCATCAAACTACTTGTCAATACTTGATCAATCAATAAAAACAACACGACTCTGGCAAGTCGAAGCTTCAGTGCCGATAGGACAACCGAACATCATCCGCCGCCATCAGCATCGTTGCTGTCGGCATTATATGCATCATTCTAGCGCCGGTTGTCTGCCCTGACCTTACGACAACTTTGCGCGACGTCAAATGTATGAATAGAATGCGTCAACTCAGCGCGAATGAATCCAATACTGAGAACGTGCCACGTGTGGTCGTCGTACAAGAAAGTCTCTGTCGTCAGTTTGCAATTTAGAAAGAAGTAATATTCGGATTCAACAGCGTTTGCGTTACATAGTTTACATTTGCTTTAATCTCTTGGAATGTTATTATATCTCCAATCTGAATAACAACACTATGGACAAAGATACAACTAACGCTACGATTGGTTAGAAGGACATTTCAATAGCTCAAACTGTTCAAGTGGTCTTTTATGAACCAGTAGGCTTCTGCGTAGCGTTGTCGATTGCATCAGCGATTGGAAACAGGATAATAATGGCTGTTATTATTTTATTTAAAAAACAAACACAGACTTAACAAGGACATATTGCCCTTTTGGGAGTCTAGCTGTCTTTGATTTACTTGTAAGAGGTTTTAAACTTGAAACACTGTAAACTTCTAAAACGTCAGTGGCGTTTTACCAATTGTGTAACTTTCTGGGCATCAAAAGGACAAGTTTAGGCATTTGAACACTCTCAAGCTATTTTCCGAATGGATTTTTTTAATTGTTACCATAAGTAATGGAATGCGATGGGGAAAAACAATGCACTGATATGATACAACTCAACTTAACACCATAGTGATTTAATATTGCATTTATTATATACTTCCTTACAAACACAAAACAATACAAAACAAAAGACAATTGAAAATACTTGGTACATTTACATTTAAGAAAACAAAAGCAACCAAATGTTGTGAAAAGACGCTCGTGAATATTTTGTATGACGTACACGATCCAGTTAATGCAAAGTCTGTGTATAAAAAAAGGACAAAATTGTTCCCAATGTTAGTCGGAACGTTACAAATATTAACTATACAAACCAAAGACAATTATTTCGATTTCTTAACATTTGAACAGGAAAACAGATTCCACATTGTAAAAAACGGTACTCCTAAGCAATTGCTTATATTCTGACGTGGAAACCTTATTTTTTCCGTATGTATATTTATATTTATACAGTAAAACAATGTTAATTTCATCAATCTTCGAATCATACACTTCTAAGAAATACATTAATAAAGCCTCATACGCCAGTGCGTATCTGCTATTGAGCATTAAGTTCTTATGCATTTAAACACGTATTAGCTGATTATTGCGCAAGATTAGGTATTCTTAAAAATGCATTTTTTATTCATATTCAAAGAGATATAATGTATGGAAAAATATAGATGCAGAAGGCACTAGCAATATGCACAGTTCGTGCTGGTATGAACACATTCCCAACAACATTTCATTTTATTCAATTCAGCTTTTTCTGAGATAGAATCTCGTCAGTATACTCTTCTTCCGAATGTAATGATTGTACTTTATGTACATTGAGACATAAACACATTTGACATTTGATACGCGCAACTTTTCCAGATTCCAGAAACATAATGGGCAAGGCAGTTAGTGATGGGGAAAGCATTTGTGAACTGTGCAAAGCTATCAAAACCCACATCAAACTAAAATGCGTATAGTGGCATGTGTTTATTATCAGGACGGATTGAAAAACGTTTTATGGCTATTATAATAATGAATCAGAATGTAAATTTAACTTTACTTGGAGGAGTTATTTAATGTTAATTTCACAAGCATTATTGTTTGAAATGTGTATTAGACTCATTCTATGGTGTAAATACTTAAATGTTAAGTTTCGGAAAAAACGGTTGACAGTTGATAACATTTTGTAAACTACGAATTTAATTTACAATAATTGAGCTAACTTATTTTTCCCAGTATATATAATGACGGATCTGTAATCCCCGATCTCGGTCTCACAGTTGTGCATAGTCGTACATTTGCTTTCATTCGTTAAATTAATAACGTGTTTCTTCTACAAAATTTACATATTTATTAAACAGATGATGTATATGATTATTTTAACTGAATTAATGAATACCAGATATGTATACTTCTTCAATACATGTTTATTATAATATACAACATAGGCAAAAGGCATAGGACAACCATTAAAACACATGTTTTCTTAAAGGGAAAACTAGTTCAAAGAGTGTTCATATAAACACAATCTTATTTCTTTATTGCCTCCCTCATTCGTATATCGATATCCTCTCTGTTTTACACATGCTTTCCACAGATATTACAATAAATAGCATACACACTTAACAGTGTGCACACATGAAAGTAAAGAAAAAAAAATCAGAAAAATTATCAGGCGATACATTCTGGTAAATATCCCCTATTCATTTAGCAAATGCAAGTGACCGAGAATTTATGCAATAAAGGACAAAAATACAACACAACATTGAACTTTAATAATACAGGAACTAAACACGCACTTTTTCTTTTGTATAGTGACTGGAGTTTTTGTATTTGTTTGTACACTATTAAGTGTAATTAGTTCAACTCAATAGTTGTTACAGAAAAGAAATCAAAGGTGATTCAGCATTCTAGGCGAAACATATCTGGCAAAAGGGGGTCCGGTGTTATTCGTTATCTCGTTTTATTAATAACGATAATTACAAACTGGATATTGACATTGTTCGATGTACAATACCACAACAAAGTCAATAAGAAACAAAAGAAATAACATTATCTGAAGACAAATTATTTAATGTATACTGTAAAGAATCGCCGGCAGCTAATGTTTACAATTGTCAAAAGGAGGCATGTAATTATTGACGCCTAGTTTTAACAGGACTTGTTTGTATACATTGAAATGATAATGGCAATGCCCAAAAGCGTTTCGTATATTATTTTAAATGAAACAAGAAGCATATCAAAACTAGAACTACAATAACTGCAGTACGTAGTGCCGTCAGAAATCGATATGACCATGGCACAACAAAAACAAGCGGCAATTAACAACACCCCATTGCTAATATATACACGATTTATTTACTATCGTAAATACTCACTTAAGTCACATTGTATTACATTCACGAAATAACATAGTACAGCAAATATTTAGACATGTTCTTCAATTGTTTTGAAATAATTTCCGGTAATATTATTAAAGTGTTTTAATCATCAGTGTTGTGAACAGTTTTGATCACAATCGCATGGCGTGCTTAATGAGAATCGGAAATAATGTAAAAACAGGTAATTTGTTGAAAGTTGAAAGAATGTAAGGCTTCCATTATAAATTCTTATCACGAATCTCTTTGTCTAAGACCAAAGCAATCACAGTATCCGACGAATACCCATCAGGCAATAATAAATGCGAGTAGTGCGGGTTGGGCGCTATTTCTCTAGTATACATCCTCGAGGTTTAAATTAGAAATTGTTTGTGATCGTTTTGTTATTTGAAAATGGTGTCTCCGAAGTACATAAAGGGATGCTATTGATAAAAGCCGACATTTAACAAATTGCTAGCGAAAATAAAGCTTATATGTCAATAATCTACTAAAACGCTGGGTTGATTTTCAGAAAGGGAATTCTTAAATTGCAGTCAACATTTGAGATGCGGCGCAGTTGATTTCAATATATTTTGTTTCCTGCTGTGAATTTCTGATTATATTTTATTTTTCAAAAGAACAAATAGTGATGATTTCTGTCTATGAAGAATTTAGATTAGTATTAGATAAATAAATTATAAATTAAAACTACAAGAATGTCAAATAAAAATGTACTGATACAATTCTGACCAATTATCCCCTACTAACATGTATTCGATATTTCAAATACCAACTAACGACACATCCATTTATATAGGATATTAAAGAATACACTATTTGTTTGTCATAAGCCGGTTTGCAACCCTTTCATTCGCAAATATTACGTATTTTATTGTAAGCTTTATTGCTGAAATAAATGTTGTTGTTGTTAAAAAAAAAAAAAAAAAAATCTCTATCAAATACTAAATACAATCATCTGAACCAGAAGTATATTTGTATTCACTATTGTAGGCTAGAAGAGCTTTATTGTAAGCTTTATTGCTGAAATAAATGTTGTTGTTGTTGTTGTTGTTGTTGTATATGGTCGAAATTTTCCACCATTGATAGTATATCCCATAAAGTCGAAAGAAACGCTGATTCTGCTTTAACTTTTAATTACGTAGAGCATTTTGCATTTTACTGGTGTTATCGAGACAGCAATTTATTGTTGAAGTACAATGTAATTAGATGTTCCTTCGGATATTTCTGGTAAAATAAGTGACCTGAAACATCTGGAATTTTTAATACATTAAGTGACTTTGTATCAAATTAATAATTTTGTGTTATTAATCAAGCGTTGCAATTAGATCCAGTCTTTTTTTAAGTAAGTGTGTGTTAGTGTCTACCAAAACAGCGTGGTTTTCTGATATTTTTTAATAAAGTAAACGTGCACTGCGAACATATTTTTGTTCAACAATTGCACAATTAGATAACAATTATTCATTTGTTAGAAAAAAATGTTATAAAGGTCAAATGTTTTTTACTCGATCGTCGACATTTGGGTAATTGTTGACATGGCTCTCTCGTTACGATTTGTGAGCATTATGACGCCGGAGAGATAGACGTATAGGTTTCGTATACGTGGTGAGTGTCAACTCATAGACAGGACGATTTCGTCTACGTGTCATCGTCATCATCATCATCATGACACAACGTCTAGTTTTAATTCAATAATAAATCAGATAATACATTATACTGTGTACTTATTGATTAAGGTCGAATTAAAGACAGTTATCCCAACTTAATCGAATGTTAATATCTATTTACTGTTCGGTCCAGTCGATATCCATTTCGTTTCAGATGGTGCTGCACCTCAGCAATTGTCTACAATCTTAATCTAAGTTTGTCAAGCGGAATGTTTTACAGCCGGACGGATATCCTGTTTATTTGCCACATCTGACATGTGCCATACTTAATTGTCAATTTAGGCCATGAAAATAAGCAATCATCAATAAAATTATTTAATCTTAATCTTACCTCAAAATTTGTCTCATAAGAATACAGTAACATTTCAAAGTTAAGTATGGAGCTTGTGTTTGCAGAAGAATGACTTTATTAAATGTAATTACTTAATTGTATAATACGACGAATTGTTGAATGTCGTGTATTTGTCAGGGAAGGCATTTTTCCGTATTGGCGTATGTCCGAGGAGGTATTCGTCCGCGGATGCTAAACGTATCGGTAGAGCATTTTACCGATAGGACATGTATTATGTATCATGTTATATTAAAACAGTGTACATCAATCTATAGAAAGTATATTCCAATAATATTAACGGCAAGCTTGTATCCTTTAACTTCATGTTTCTTCATTGTATTTGTCTTTTAATATTTAGAATGCCGTGCACGCTATTACTTAACTGGTAGCCACTGTTACGGCGTACTAGGCATTGGTGGAATAATGCAACAATCCACACATTATCAACTGTATATACGTTGATATAATACACTATAAATATAATAAAACACTCAGCAGACACGCATTTAAAGATAAAATAAATGAAGGCAACAGCTAAATTAAATCAGTAAAAAATAAGTATACAGCATTTTAAAGTAACAGATTTCATCTTATATGTATTGGTTAAAATGCATAATTCTACAATAAATACAAATATTTTACATTATCTGACGCTTTTGCTATACAAAATAAGAGCTAAACAGTTATGTCGCCATACTTTTCATGAAGGTTCAATCATCTTAATATCTCATAAATATATTGCAAATGGTGTTTCCTGAAGTTATTTAATATATGAAAAGCCTCTTCAAAAACATCGATGGTCAACACTATTTACATAACGTAGTTTACTTTGATATTTTAATCTTGGTATACATTGATACAAATTCTACAAACAAAGAATTACCTAACAATTTTCAATAGCTTGCATGTGCAAATTAGTTCATATTAATATACATACATATATACACAAACATATTATATCTTCAAAGTGTACATGTAACAATAATTTCTACTTTATCTACAATTACAAAACATAAATAATAAACGACTATAAAGTTATCGTAAAATGTTTGAGACTTATACACAACATATAATTTCCAAGACCACTATTGGTAAAAGAAGTAAAACATTTATATATTTATACATGTATTCGTTTCAGTCGTAATATAATTGGGATCTCGCTTGCAAGCATATATACATACATACATACACAAACATAGTATATCTTTAAAGTGTACATGCAACAATAATTTCTTCTTAATCTACAATTACAAAACATAAATAATAAACGACTATAAAGTTATAGTAAAATGTTTGAGACTAATACACAACATATAATTTCCAAGACCACTATTGGTAAAGGAAGTAAAACATTTATATATGTATACATGTATTCGTTTCAGTCGTAATATAATTGGGCTCTCACTTGCAAGCATATATGTTGCGGTCCGTCTTACTGTGTTTGGTCGATGTCATTAAGTTGATATATTTCATTATATTTATATTTTTTCCAATATAAGTTGCCTTTATACGGTTAAGGAAGAATAATAAATACCGGGAATTTAAACAAATGGAATTAATCCTCAAGTACGTTACATTTTTTACATTTCATTTCTTGTAGGGTATTTTATTCGGATAATCCCATCTTTCTTACTCTACTTCTAATCAATGAGCTGAAACTTAAAAGCGTGTGTAGGTAATTCGGAACTTGTGAATGTTAACAAAGGTGGACCTCTAGTTGTATTTATAAGTACAAATGTGGGCTTCTAGTTGTATTTCTTAGTTCTGCTAGTATTACCCAAGGCACTCCACAATAATGTAAAATACATAACGGAACAATGATGCATTTGACTTCCGAATATTGACACTCGTTTGCAGATTAATATGCACAATGTCCGATATAAAATAACAATGATTACAAATTATGTACAAATATTACAAATTATTACATTTTTCTACACATTTTTGCAAATTACAATAAATTATTACTTATCATTACAAATTATTAAATATGGTTTGGCCGTAATCATACACTGATTACTCTTCGCAACGAGAAGACAGGCGTCGATTTTATTTATTCCAGATAAATCATAAACCCACCAACCAAATTCCAGGAGTAAAATGTGTGTATGAATCATTATCAAGTACATAGTGTTATTGTAGATGTATTGTAGAAAAAGACAAATTAAAAAAAAATCGACAATATAAAAATACATATTTTAAAATATGTCACGATAACTGTTTACATAATCTTATATAAATAAAATAAATAAAACATATATGTCGTCCTGATTTTAGTAAGGTTCGAACAATGGCGTATCTCATAAATCAATTGCAAAGCATCACCGGTATGTTCCGCAAAATATCATTTATGCAATGCGCTCTTTATTCTTTAAAATATATCGAAGTACAATCAATATCATGTTGACGTAGACAAGCAACTAGTTAAAAGCAACAAAGCACACTGCTGACATTTGTGTATGCTATGACTCGTAGGCTCTACACTAATGCATAAACAAATATGCCGTTATCGTTTTCGGAATTTGGACATTCGTTTGTAAATAAAACGTACAAATTCCGATTTTCATTTATTATTAAAATAATACCATTTATGATTAATAATAACATAGAATCTCTTCGTGATTATGAACTGCTCACTTTTTGCCAAGTGCAGACATGCGTAAACGTTAATGGTTCCGCTTTTAAAGCAGAAACTCGTCTTTCCTTTTGGAGGATATATACATTCTTAAATTACACAAAGTAAACAATATCTTCGTCATTAATGCATATACACATTTAGATAAAATTACCGATTGCTTTCGTTATGAACTTATGATTTCAAAATATTTTAGTTTCCATTTTAATAGTTTATAAACACTCGTATTAATCTTTGAACATTATTCGTAACATCACTGTCAACATTTTTTTATTCTCAAACACATATCTTATTGGGAAATGTATTTGTTTATCACGTTGAACAAGTATCCTTTAATATATTTTTTGTAAAATTATATTTATTGTTTTGTTGTTTTTTTTCTTTGTACACTGGTTTTAATTGATAACTTTTATTATTTTACTGATTTAACACATTTATAGTTGTCGAATACATTCTATTAGATGTTGTTATAATAACTCCATTATTATATGTCCTGTTATGTTTTATGTATTTGTGTGTGTGTTTCCAGACAAGGAATACACTTGCGTTGCTTCAGAACCCCTAAAAGCGCATATGAACAAAGCTGCGGATCGGATTTTGATCTCAAGTAAAGCAATTATTTTATTGGATGTCATGTACGTAAGCGCAACGAGCAACCCTTGTAAGGTATTGGTTACAACGAAGACATACCACACAACTGAGTTATTGCTGATATTGGCAATGATTGCGAATACCCATGTAAGGCCCATGACTATCGACAATTTAATATGGACCACAAACCAACACATACGTTTGTTGCTGTCTTTATTTTTTACTTGTCTGCGTGTGCAAATGATATTAATTGTCGTCATAACGAAGGCAAAAATATCAAACAATTTCATTAACCCTAGCGGTCCCATAAAGAATATTAATAAACCCAGGCTGGAATTTAACCAACAGGCGCCTTGACCATATAGGGGCTTAATATTGTGAGGGACGAGTTTAAAATCAATGACATCTATTGCTATTGCGACGCTTACAACAATCAATGGAAAACACCAGGCGTATAAACTGTACATCACAAATCGTTTGGTTCTATTGGTACGAAGTGATGCAACCACAAACTGATTTGAAAATGTTCTCCAGATATCAAAACTAATGATATTTGTCCAACATAATGTAGTTAAAAAGAAAATGTGCGTGCTGATTCCCATACATATGCACATGAGAGGAATTGATTCCGTGTATGGTGCGGCAATAAAACTCAGCTCTGCTAAAAGCAGAGATAACATCAAACTGAATTGAAGTTTACATTGAATAGTTAAAAGCTGTTTGAATAACAAATATGCCAAAATTGTAAGTAACAAGAAACAAATGGAAACGATAAGGCCGATAAATGAAATTTTTCCTTGAAGCTCATGCAAAATTATGACACCTGGTTTGGATGTAGTGCTATCTGAATCCTCTAAACTCGCATTCAAGCAAAGAAATAAATCCGCACCATTTCTGAATATTATTGAGTCATGCGCTATTTGCCCTGTTAAAACCATAAATATCCGAGAATCATTTGTAATGCGGTATTCATAAGATTCCAATTTAACATATGCACATTTGTTTTCAGGAATATTTTCACCGGTGTCAGTCAGTGATACACAATGGCGCTGGTTCATAACAAACTGTGGCGGACATGTTATAAATCTGCATTGTCCAATCAAGACATCGTAAACCTCGTTCTCTTTGCAGTTACGTTTCAAATGAACGATTTGCCCAGGTTTATATCTAAAAATATCATTCAAATCTACGAGCATGACAAAATTGTAGCTTTGTGGACTCAGGATCATAACTAGTGGATGACAATCAATATCTTCGTCGGCGATGTTATTACATAATGCACAAAATTCATTACGATATGACGTGTGGACGTAGAAGCGTTTATAAACGACGAAGTAGCTTCCATTTGTGCACAGATTAGACAGATGTGGATCTCTTTCTGGTGGACATTCAGAGACTGGCGGAAAGAGGAGACACTTACGATATGTAGCTTTAATCGCAGGAGGCTTGAATTCAAAAACGCAAGGAAAAGGTGGGCGGTGGCAATTCGCTTTTGATTGCCAGAACTCAAAGTCATTGACGTCGTTACACACGGCACAATACATGTTTTTATATATGACGTGTGGTGCTGTTAAATCTGTTACAGGATTCTCTAAAATCAAATCATTGGTTTTACGCTCACATAGATCTTTAATCATGATGTTTGTCCACTCACTCTTGCACTTAGAAGCAACGGGAATCCCTCGTTGTCTCGCTAGCATTATAATGTCGTTGTAATGTTCGCAAGTGAATTGATCTGCATGAGGTAAGCGATCCGTCCTGGCTTCAATTTGATGTTGTTCATTTTCTTCACAGCAGTCACCAAGCTCATGACATAAGAAATCACAATGGCAGCTCTCATAAGCTGAGGCGCATACCGTAAGATTCAAACATTGCTTTTTAAGTTTGGACCAGTTGTAAAAATCCGTATTATTCGCTGTTGCCTGGATACTGCTCCCACAAAGTATCATAATAAGGCCACAACATTGCAAAATTGTACATTCATCCATATCAGAAATTTAAAGGAATCCGCTATAAGAACGTTGTCTCCAACAAAGTGGTTTTTACACAATGTTTTGTACAGAGGTGATGATATATGTGTCAGGTGACGAACAGTTAATCTTTATCTTCTACAAAAGCGTTAAACCAATAAACACTTGTTCTAATATTTATGTGTTATTTATAGCTGTACAATCCATGTAAATACATTACAACAACCGAACAATCAACCGATTGTTCCCTACTTCAATTGTAAATTGAAGAGGAGTTGATATTTGGAAGCCAACTGTTCATATGTATTAACAAACAATATTAGTTTAGTCCATTAGGGAAATCTCTCTGATCGGTATATGAAAACAAACAGTTGACAATATTAAAAAAAAATCCATTAGATTCAATTTCATTAATGACAAAATAGCAATTTATCGCAAGCATCAAAAGGGCTCCATTTAATTTGTATAGTGGGCACGATCATTGCCTATAGACATAATACATTCTGCGTTTCTCATTTCAACACAATTTACTTAAAATGATGAAATTTGCTAAACGTTGAGAGACAAAAGGAATGCTGTCAGTTTAACTATTAGTCACCTATCCGTTAATAGACCATTTTAAAGCAGTACGTTTAGTAGAGGAATCAGAAATACTGATATGCAAAAAAAACATGCTAATTGTATATAAAATAAAAACGTCCAAAATCAACAAATAAAACAATCCGATTATTACGCCATATTCTCAATTTAAAGTAAACTAAATGTAATTAAATTGAAATAGCTAGATATAGTCAACAGCTTAAGGAGACCAATGCAGTCTAACATAACACCAAATCAACGAAATCTTTTCATTTCCTCAAAAACCTTTTCATCCACGTCTGACATATCAACAATGAACTCCCAGTCTCTCTCCTATACGAATTTCAAATGAAATACAATGTATTTGCTTACATATTGCAAATAAACAAAACAAAACTTATGTAATTTTCAATACATTTTCTGCATTCGGTAAATCATCTGGACAGTCAACAGTCAGCATCAAACATGACAAACATCAAAATGATATAATATTTCAACAAATGCATATTAACTAAATAAATTTTATCTACAGAAAAACATTTCATTCATACACATATACAATATCCGCCTATTTTGTTTTTCATCTCTAGGTTAACCAATACCTAAATTACTAAATAAGTTCGAAAATGTATTAACACTGCAATATTTATTTAAATACAAGAAAGAAAACAAACACAAACACAAACTTAAACTATGTCTTTACAGTTCAGTTCCACTGTCCAAAGCTGAATGACGGAAAACCGCCAAACACACTCGATTTCCTCGTGCACTCTTCCAGTGTTCCCAAGCGTTCATAAGATTGTATTATGGAACATTAATTTTCTTCTAATTCGTAAACTCAAACGATGTAAATTTATTATTTATATTTTTTGAACTTTGTGCAAAAAAATTAAATATCAAACATAAAAAAAAAAATGTGTAACTTGAATTTTGGCTGTGTTGACGGTTTCATTTTTTGGAGGAAGGTTTCGCAATCTGGCCGATTTGACTGACCTCTGATAAATAGTATCCACGATTTTATTGATGCGACTGGAGCTATCCCAATCGGGAGAAAATAGTTTTTATAACATATGGTTATGCAAACGAACTAATGAAAAAGAAAACACAAAATCATCACAAAAATGGTAGTATTTTATATAGTTAAACAAAATCGATATCTCTTCCAAAACTATAATAAAAAAATCATAAATAAAATGCTAACTACTCCTTGTAAGACAAAATCATATCATTACTTAAAAAGTGCGGCGTCATATAATGAATGCGCGATAACATAGAATTGTGCATGGACAACGCTGCCACAATCCCTTCCAATCAACAGGGCATCGCACATCTATTTAGTTCATTTAAGGGTTCCATTAGGACCTGTCATTATTTCTCAGTGTCAACATCTGGATTACACGGGCGATGTTTTTGTATAAAAGCTGACCGATGAAATGATTGATAAAAAACTGACTCTGATTGTTAAACTAGGAATTGGATCTTAGATAAAAAGTATCTTCGCAGTTTTTCCCTCGATATCCATCAGTGAAAATACCCGATAACATATCTTGTCAATTCCAGTTTATTTACTCGGAAGAATTCAAATAAACGATAGCATGTTTCAGGACATTAGTCTTAGTAGCTATTCATTTGTGTATATAAAACAGTTGTCGTGAGGTCATATATGTACATAACACATGATGTACACTGTTAACTCGCGCCAAAATAAATTAATTATACTGTCCCTCTGCAGGCTCCGAGTCATTANATATATATATAAGGGATGGGAGCGAAAATCCGAATATTCGAAAATCATCCGAATATTCGAATCCAAAATTCATATTCGAATATTCTATGTTATGCAAAGATCCAAAAAAATATTCTTCTACTGCAGTGCAATGGAATGGTTTTCTGTCCGAATTTTCAATATAGGCCGTGGCTGTAGACAGGGTGATCCCTGTGTGCTGAAATTGTTTTATCGTCAAAATACTGTGCTACAAAGCTTATTTTGATATACGCTTTGGATATAAGATTTTACAATTAGTTTATATTCTAAACCCATGACATAACGAATTTTAAAGACCACTGTTACTACAAAATCCTAGACTATATGCAAATATTTACACGTGTTCATGTTGAATACCGTATCTGTACGATATTTGGAATAAGGGATGTTTGATAAAAACCTGAGTGTTGTTACCATTTCGGTAAAATGGCAATTAAACGAACATTGCAATATATTAAAAAAATGTGTACATGATCTCCAAACGAGCGAAATAACCACAATCAGAAAAATGTTAAAACATTTATTTTTATGAATTTGTCTCATTCTAGTAAAACATGCATATCGTGTTTTATCAATAATTTCAGATTCAGTATAACCGTGTTTAAAATGCTCTGTGTTTATGTTAAGTCTTAATGTTGCAGTGGTAGCGCACTTGATTATACTCCTAGAGCAGCTCACAGCTTTTTTTCTGTTTAAGTTTGCTTCTATGATTTATTTCGAAAATTTGAAATACTATATTTATGTAGGTCAAAACGTTTTATAAATGTTTTGATTTTTTTCCTAAATAAGAACACCTTTGAACACGTCACTTCAACTTTAACCTTATTGACAAGTGTGGTGTGCAACGGGGTCAGGCCATAATTATTTGCAAGAGGATATCTCGAGGCCATCATAAATGTACTGCTCTGTCTCACAACCTATTCGGTCAGTTAGAGGCCATGTGCTTGTTATGTATCGATCGTCATTGAATAGCATTATTAAATATATATACGACACCGTTACAAATAATCATATCTTATCTCAAAATAGAGCTTGTTTATGACATGATATTTACTGCTACGTACATACTATAGAAAAATTCAATTGAATACGAGTTTAAGGTAAATGCTGCTAGTCGGGTAACTTGTATGTTTATTTTCTGCACCTCATCTAAAAAGAAGGTTGCGAGGAGTCGTCAGAAACTTAACACGAAACGAATGCGTACTGTTACCGGTACCTTGGATCAAAACAGTACACGTCATTTCAAAACATGTGTACTGCTGTATTGTCAAACGAAAATTCTTGCTGAAATAGAATTGACTTTAATTTAGAACACTTATTGTTTATACTACTAAGATTCACTCGTTTTCATGCAAATGTGTCTGCTCTTGTTTCGTTTCATTTCAGATGGAATGAATAGAAAACGTACCCCCGCTCGAATAACGTATAAATTAATGCTCTCCTGATTGAGAATTTCGTGAACGTCTTTTCTACTTCTTTGTGTTAGAATAGTATACAATTGCAAAACAAAAAACGAAAACCATACAAAATAATCGTGTGAACACTTATTCGACTGAATATGCGTGCTAGTGTAAACCCTGCAAAAAAGTATAATGTTCACACATCTGAAGGATAAACATAATTATCCTTTCCTAAGGCGTTTAAATTTGCACCCAAGTATATTATAATTGTCCATCCACCTCAATTATGACATACTATCAGCCGACGACTAAGCATTGTAAGCATATACGTATTGAGTCAAAATAGTATTCATCCACCCGATGAATGGTGAATGAAACCCGCGGCCTGTCGTGTTCGTCCGCACAAATATCCTGTCAACCGTCCGTAAGCTTCTCCATCCGGACCACGTCCTCACACAGCGTCGGAAGGTGGTTGGTAAACCTGCAAAAGGAGAACACTAAACAACAGGCAATATAAGTTGAAGTTGACTATAGGGTAAACTATGAATACGCCTACTTGAAGAAGCGATAAACATAGACCGTACCAGTTTTTCAGGCGTCCTTTTAACATATTTAACGTGTCTTATTGCTATCTACCACACACTTTTCTAGCGCGTGTCTATCCAGTTGTTGAATATCTGTTCGTTGCCCTCTTTCATAAAAGTTATTACGACTTTATGCGTCCACACCCCTTAAAGTGGACATGGATTAGCGCAGGTGAAATATACGATCCTTTTCAAGCAACACACCATCTAACAACAATGTTACTTGTTTAGAAATTATTGTTTTCATGCAAACCTAAATACGGACAATACAGATGATACAGATAATACACACATTACAATGTAATACTGATAAGAGTGTTCGGCAACGTATTTTAAACGAACACTAGTCTTGCTAATTGTTCCGGCAGCTATCCTGACGAAGCTTTTTTCCAGAACTCGGTTACTAATAAACTCAATCCAGATGAACGGGAGTGTAATGGACCTAGTAACTTATTATAACTAATTAATTTGATAACAAAATTGACACGCCCAAAATATCTGCTTTAATTGCGTATTGGACATGCTGCTCAGCTCATCATGAAGTCACGTGATTCCGCTGCTTTGTGTAACTCATAATGTTACTATTTGTTCCTATTTCTGTATCTGAAATAATCACAGTTATAACAAATGTCTTAAGTTATTGGCGGCTGTAGCGTTTAAAATTACGTGGATGATATGCACATTCATTTATTTAAAGATCATACATTTTAACGTGGATATGACTACTTTCAATACTATATATCATACACGTCATTTCGAGTTGATTGGAGCAAAATAATGCGTCAATTTACTGAGCCGTGGTCGGCGGAGTAAGGAAGACGTTTGTTCATGAAGGCTTCATCATACATATCCTACTCAATACAGTTGGTTTAGAACCGACGCAAAAGTGCTATCCGATGCAAATATATTACGGTTTATGTGAAACACAAAAATCTTCACCTGCCAGGAGGAGCATTCACTTTTTGTTAATGTTTATGCTTTTTTTGTCAATTATGATATTGATCATCAATACTATCAACACTCTTTTTGTCAAATCTGCTGAGAAAATATGACGAGAAAGTAGAATTGACAAGCGATCTCCTCCTAACAGTCGTTTGTAAAAACAATTGATAAGAATATGTATTGTATACATACAATACATGATTCTTATATATGTAACGGAATAAATTACGATATTTAGTATACTTATTAATTCCGTCCTACTGTAATGGTTATCTAAGTAATAGCGTAATATAACAGCAATTTTAGTTTACGAACATACCGCAATATCCTGACTATGTGTTTCTTCAAACACTTTTATTGTAGCCTTTATGTCATACACCGGAAAACGACGCTGATCTCAAACCAAATTAAATTAAACCAATTTCAGAAAAGAATAAAGTATACGTCTTTACTTACTGTTTCTTACATAACTCGTACAATGATGTCAGTCAACTTTGACTATCAGTCAAAAGTCAATACCTGGCGATAAATATAAGTTGCCTTAGTCGTGTTGTATTGCTAACAATGTCATCTCCTGTCCAACCGTGCAAGCCTGTTGCATCTGTGGTCTTTCATGAACGACAATATTTAGCTATGTGTTAATAAGTTTATATGGTGTAAATTTTGTCCCAGTCTATGGACTCCAGGAATAAATGATTCCGCACCTGCGTCATCCAGATAGAAGTAATCCACCTTTTTTTTCCAATCACGTTCAGAATGTCCAAAAGACTGTAGCATTGCACGGTGACGGTTTGGTTGTAAGTCTTGTAATTGCGCATGTTCATCCTTCCGTTGTTGACTCTGCCCCTGTGTCGTGAAGTTATGAGCGCATCTGCACTGAAAAACCTTCGGCATAAGCGAATGTATACGACGTACTCGTGTATCCAAGGATTACCCTGTGTCAGACAAGTTAGATTATCCTATGTCAGACAAGTTGGACTAGCCTGTGTCAGACAAGTTAGACTAGCCTGTGTCAGACAAGTTAGACTAGCCTATGTCAGATAAGTTAGACTAGCCTGTGTCAGACAAGTTGGACTAGCCTGTGTCAGACAAGTTAGACTAGCCTGTGTCAGACAAGTTGGACTAGCCTTTGTCAGACAAGTTAGACTAGCCTGTGTCAGACAAGTTGGAATACCCTGTGTCAGACAAGTTGGACTTGCCTGTGTCAACCAAGTTCGAGATAGGATTTCCAAATCTTTCCTGATATTCAATTCTTATTTTTCATTCCACCTGTTCAGGACTGCGGCACTCTGGGTTAGGAGGTTCAAATCAGCGTCTGGTATACAGTATCACATGTCATGGGCTGACTGGTCTTCGCGAGGATCTTGAGGGTGAGGTACGCCTTCTTACTGCTGCCTGTGGTCATATCTTTTTCAATGTTATTACATTGCTCATCAATCCACTCCTCCTTGGCCTCTTTAATATTCTTCGTAATCTAACTGTTCGCTTTTAATCTGTCCTAGAGTCCTGGCTGGTGTACTTCTCATGCCCCAACTCTCTTCTTTAGTCGCAGAGGTCCATGATCTCTGGCATCACTCATAGTTTATTCTTCATACTCATGTTTTTGGTGACATGTCGATGTCATTTTCTAGGATGTTCAGGGCTATATAACAGTTTGGTTTTTGATATTGCAAATTTGAATTGCGTATGGTGGGTAATTATTTATAAGATGCATGTTTAAAATAATTACAAAATACATAATTTATCAATCCTCAGAATACATGTTGACAGCCTACAAATGCCGAATAACGCTACATGCTTTTATTCGTATTTAATCACAATACTAGTTGGACAATTTCAATTTTATCATCATAGCTATGTAAACAAAATATAATCTTAAAAAGTCACTGAAAATGTAAACACCAAATTAAAGCAGTTTGAATGATAACAACAATTTCTATCAAAATAAGTGTGTTTTTAAACAACCTTTAAAGAAGTAGCATCTGACTTCTTTTGACCTGCTACTGACAATACCATCACCACAAATAGTGCAAGTTAATGGGACAAAAATATTAATATAAATAATACATAGAAACAATGTAGAAACTAAAGAGACTGAGCTTAACAGAAAATGATAGCACTTTTTGTATTTAATCAGCCTTAAAGCCACACACAGGTAAATCAAAATGCCATGGTTCCACATTGAGGGAGTGTGTATGAGAATGATGACGTCATACATTCTTACGCGTCATACAAAGTCAGAAAACAAAGCACTAGTGTAATTACCATTTTAATTTCGTTTAAAATTAATGTTTATTTGACATGCATTGTGGTATACAATAAAGAAATATCACGCAATTTAATTGTTCCACGCGTGTGCATCTGTCTGTGGCTTGCACTATTTCTTCACGCTTGAGGATTGTCCTGCACAAGCCACTCTGCTGATACATTCAGTTGGAGCAATTTATTCGCATATTTATTGATATGTATAATGTTACAATTTAACTATAAGAAACAATCCCACTAAACTGTTCTATGTACTTACCAACATTTCATTGATGCAGCGAGTTCGAGCAAACATTTTATTTTCTTATGAAAATAAAACCAATGTAACAGACAACAGTACAAACATTTGTTATTTCTTTAATGTATTTAGCAATGTGGAAATTTTCTTCTTCAGAACAGTTTTATTTTTGGACACGATATTTTCCAGTTCTGGCAGTATGTCTTGAATTTTGTTTCCATGTTGTGATACAATTGCTAACAGAACTTTACCAAACTTAAGACTTTTCGCCAAGGCCCCTGCTGATGTGCTGCACACTGACACAAGCTGGGTGATGTCCCTTTCCGTTAGCTCGCATCCCGACTCCAAGACTGCTTGCAAAACCGAAATGTTGCTCTCAGTTATTGTAAAATCATGTTTGACAATGTCATGGAGAAGATTTGAACATAATGAATGACCTATGTTTTCTTTCAGTACTTTAGTTATAATGTCACATTGGTAAGAGTTAATGTCAGAAACTAACAAACATGGTGCAATAACGGTCTCTACCATTTGCTTGGGATACGTTTCCGCCATTAAAATAATGGCACTGGTAAGTTTCCTTGAAGCATTCTGTGAAAGAGTACTGACTTTCAACTTCAATGACTTACTTAAAAAGCATGATATATTACAGAAACTAATACTGTCACACAACGTGCCCATATGCTGACATGCAAGATAGACAGAGTCATCTGACATTGCTTCAAATTCTACAAAAGTGCAGAGCTTCTCCATGTCTTCAGCTGATAATTGTACGATGTCTTGCAGACAATCTGGAATTTCACTAGAAATACAACTATGCCACACATCTTTTAGAGTACTTACAAACAGTATGCTGTTGTTTGTGTCCAGAGCAATCACTTCAGTATTGTCAAAACTGTCCATGAAAGACACTGACTGGCTACCAGCCCACTGTGTTAGAACACCTGGCGGAGAGGCTTCAGCATCCATATCAAAAATATCTGGTCCTGCTTTCTTAGTGCTTTCTTCTAAAGCAACGTCCAGTCCTGGTTGCTTACTGACTGCTACAGTAGCCATCTCAAATCCTGGTTGCTTACTGAGTGCTATAGTAGACATCTCCAGTCCTGATTGTTTACTGACTGCTGCAGCAGCCATCTCCAATCCTGGTTGCTTACTGTCTGCTGCAGAAGCCATCTCCAGTCCTGGTTGCTTACTAACTGCTACAGTAGCCATCTCCAATCCTGTTTGCTTACTGACTGCTACAGTAGCCATCTTCAATCCTGGTTGCTTACTGACTGCTATAGTAGTCATCTCAAATCCTGGTTGCTTACTGACTGCTACAGTAGCCATCTCCAATCCTGGTTTCCTACTGACTGCTACAGGAACCATCTCCAGTCTTAGTTGTTTAGAAGATGGCTCAGTGTCTGACTCGGAATCATCATCAATGACGATACAATTATCTGGTGAAACGTCCATGACACTGTCACACCCATTTGCTGCAAGAAGAATACGGACTCAATGCTTCTAAGAATCAAAGCAAAAATAAAATTTGATAATTTCTTTTAGTTTCATTAACACAGTTTATCTATAAAAAAAAAGGACTTAAAACCTTATTTTTTGGCAACAAATCACAAAAGGTTAATGTAAAATACTTTCGCTATAGTAAAAAAACGTTTGGACACATACGCACCCAAACAAAATGTACCCCTTATATTATAACACACTTAATTAAGTTGATTGAGGCCAATTTGATTTCAAAATCAAATTTATTCCATTAGAAATTGTCATTCACTAAACATTAAAACACTGAATTAAACAATAG
This sequence comes from Dreissena rostriformis, assembly GCA_007657795.1. Taxonomy (NCBI): domain Eukaryota; kingdom Metazoa; phylum Mollusca; class Bivalvia; order Myida; family Dreissenidae; genus Dreissena; species Dreissena rostriformis. Next base: position 61,129 of record VMBQ01001920.1, on the reverse strand, counting down.
AATGAAATGGATTTCTCTCATCAGTCAGAAAGCATAAATCATTTTCTATTTATCCCACTTTTACAGCGATTTCGGTTGATTATAGCCCCGTTCATTAAATTTCTGCTATAATACACGGCACGAAATGACGTCATATTTTCGACAAAATGACGTCATAAATCAAGAGAAAATAACAAGTTAAACTTATTTTGTTTAAATAAAAAGGTTTACTGAATAAAAAAGTGTGATAAATAGAATAATAGGTAAGTGTTGATTATAGATCAGGTTTATCATGCTCAGCACGAAAACGAAAAAAGCACTCGCCAAGGCTCGTGCTTTTTGTTTTCTAAGCCTCACATGATAAACCTGATCTATAATCAACACTAACCTATTATTCTCTATTTAATACATCTTACAGTAACATACTTGACATGGATGGCTCTTCTGGCAGATTTGATGCTCTGACAAACTGCAAAAAAAAAATGGATGCTGTTTTTCAACTTGTGTAACACAAATCAACTAAAGAGCAAATTGTTTTTGTGTTTTTTTGCTTTGGCTGCCCTGTTACGTGCATTAGTAAGGAATCAAAGATCTTATTTGAAAAGTAACTACACCTTGTTTTTTTTCCTTGTTTTATAATAGTTCAGCGTTTAGCCCTTTGCATGCTGGGAAATTTGTCGTCTGCTAAAATGTTGTCTGCTGAATATCTAAAATTAGCATTTTCTTTGATTTTTTTCAAAGAATACTATCAGATTAGCAAACAGTTTGGATCCTGATGAGACGCCACGTTCTGTGGCGTCTCATCTGGATCCAAACTGTTTGCAAAGGCCTTCAAAATCCGGTTCCAGCACTCAAAGGTTTAGTGTACACAATCAACCTGTTCCTGGGTTAGCGGGTTTATCAGTACTAAATGCACATACTTATGCAAGTAACTGACAACTTCCCTACTGACCAGGCCGAGGATCGAACCAAGATCCTCTCTCATGGATTACACATGTACATGTAAATTATCTTTTGTCATACTTTATTTTGTTGACCTTTATTAACCTGAATAAAATGTAAGTTGTGTTTATAGTTTAAGATACTTAAACCAATAATTTAATAAAAATAATTTCTGAATTGAACACTATTCCCTCTATAACTTATCAACCTCAATTTAGTTCTCCTTGGGAGAACCATTACCTTAATTACATAATGTACCTGTGTAACTGCACAGAGCTTGTCGGCAAGGTCATACAGTGGTGTATTCTCAGAGATATGGTCCAACACCACTCTCAACAACTCATGCACTGCACTGTCAGGGATATAGGAGTCTCCTGATAGCAGGAACTGCAGTAATCTTTTTTGAACTGCCATAGGAAGCAGTGCAAATCTTGGTTTACTGAAATGTAATTGTTATATCATGACAATGTTGCATAACACTTTGCCCGCCTTAAGATTTGTATTTGCAGTCTTATAACATAACACCATAGCGTACAAAATGTTTTACATAATATAAAATACTTATTAACCCAGCTAATGAACTTTAAGAGGCAATATTCTACAGCCCCTCTTTCAGCTGGTATGTTGTCAGTCTGTTATGACTTCCTTATACAAATTTACAAGTTTGTGGACCAATAAATGTAAGAAGACTCTGCTGAGACAGGAACCCAGGTCCTTCAGATATATTTGCATGTGCATACACTCGGTCATTTAAATGTGTATATTTGATGTAGTATATTCAATGCTATGTAAGTAAAAGGGAACAGATTATCAGATGAAATGCATTGAAAACAATTGTATCTATCCATTTTGTGAACATGTCCCTTTAATCAATTCCTAACTTATTAATGATAACTTCAAGTTAGCATAAATAAGCCAGCTCTTGATTTAATGTCTTGAATAATGAATGTGTTAGAAAGTTAAAATCTGTTGTTATTTTCACTCACAAACACAAATTGGAGTCATTTATAGTAGGGTCCATTGTTGTCAAGGAGTCAACAAGTGTATGCCATGGGGGCTGACAACAGTACTGGGAGCTTGTCACCTCCCGATACCAAAGCTTTGCTCGTTCCAGGCTGATAGAAAGGCGCTCAAATAGCGGCATCCAGATGTGTGGAAATTGATTCATAGCCACAGAAGTGCCACTATCCATCCTCATTGATTCAGAATTCCTAGAAATAAGAATGATGATGAAAAGTGAATCATCTTTGACAAACATAATTATTTATTGCAAACGTTGAAATGTTGATCTAAAATGCATATATTAACCCATTTATGCCTAGCATCTAGAAAAAAGGCCTTGGCAAACAGCGTATATCCAGATGAGTCGCCGCATGATGCGGAGTCTCATCAGGGTCTGCGCTGTTAGCTTAAAGAAAATTTTTGTAAGAAATATTCTAAATATAGAAATAAATATACTAAACATCCCTAATTTTGGAAGTAAATTGATCCAATTTAGAAGGATGGGAGAGTCCACTAGGCATAAATGGGTTAAGCTTTAATGTGCTGTCATACGACCCTCTAGACAGTGGCCGAGTTCTGTGGAAACATAATTTTACCATATTTTTTGGTATAACTGTACAGTACATGCTGTAGTGTAGAAAATCTACAGTTATTCAGTAACACAAATAGCCTCAAGACACAACATGTACAGATGTCAAGATACAAGATACAAACTTTTATTTCAAGTCGGTTTACAATAAATAACAGTATAACATTAGCTATGTATAGCTATTGACCGACACGTTGCTCATAACAGTTAGTAAAAGGATTATGTTCATTAATACACAATAAACACACAATATATACAATATAATCACACAATGTTTAGTAGTTTTAAAGACATTTAGTAGATCACAGATGAAAATGATGGCCTTCCGGGTATGTTGTCCTCGATTATTTAGTATATTATAACCTTTACTTTCTGCATAAACTTTTAGGACACCATATACTTAAAAAAAAATCTTAACAAATTCAATGTAGTTAAAAGCAATAACTTTAACAAAAAATGGAGTCAAACTTTTGCGCATAGAGACCCTCACAACCAAAGATCTATTAATACGGGCAAAAGCCCGAAGGGCGTTGACCGTTAATTTGTATCACTTTTCTGAAATACAAAGAGACATTACCTTATAGGGTATCAAGTCAAATAATTCCTGCCGTCACATATTTTCGCGATGGAAAATCATAGACCGCTGAGCAACATAGACACTTCGACAAACGCTATATGACACGTAGATGCATTCCTCGTGAAATAATACGTCATGGCAGTGATTATAAAGAAGCGAATCGTACTCTATGTTATTGTATTAGATGTTTTTGACCGCCAAAATGCGATTTTTTGTTTTTCTTCCTGTTTGCCTGTTTCCCGGCCTTAAGCCGTAAAGGGGAACAAGTCATATTCCACAGACTGGTTACTACAAAACGCGATAACTTTCGGCAACATAATTTTCGTTAATATAACCCGTCTAAAATGTATTGCATAAATCCAGATTTCTTTCGAATTTATTTGCTTCGATATATTTGATTTCTGATTGTTATTATTATCCTCATAAATCAATAAACGCTTGTTTAAAAATAATGTCTTTAAANTCTAATTGGCATAGATAAAATTAAATCTATAGCCTAGTTAGCAAGTAATTTATTATTTTTCAAATGGTACCGCTTTTAAAACCGAAAGTAGGATTTCTAGATGTATACATCCATTTCGATAAACGCGATTATTTTTTAATTTTTAAGCGCAAAAAGGACGGATTTCTACCTTATAACCACCAGATATAATCTAATTGGCATAGATAAAATTTGTTTCTTATTTACACTTAAATATACTATGCTAAATAAGGTGTGTGGCTTTAAACATTATTACATAATGTCAGGTCACTGACTCAGTGAAATACTATGGTAACTGCTGTTTAATATGATAGCACTTTCCATAGTATTGTACTGACTTGACTAAATAGGTTATTCTTTTCTTGGACATGGCATACAACATCATTTGCTTTTTTTCTGCCATAAACATTTATGAGTGGCATCCCCTAATTTTCTAAACAAATTTCTTATTTTTTATTAACCCATGTGTCCTTTTTATTCATAAGTTCTTTAAATTTGATAAACCCGCATATGGAAGAGTTAATTCGCTTTGACTCTGGGTGTTCATGTCAATAATACTCAAATCAGAATTAAAAGATAAATAAAAGAATACCAAGTGTGCCTATATTCGCGCACACATGTTTAAGTTTTAATATGTGCGCAATCTTTGAAAAATTGCAGAGTAAAATGATTTCTTGTCTGCACAAACAGTTTGAATACCAATTTATAATGTTTAGATGAATACACAATCATGTGCAGAATAACACAAATTAAACAAGACTGTATTTTTATAACACATCTATCTGTGTGCATTCTGTGTTGTAGCTTGATCATGAACAGTACAAGAAAAAGTTGGATGAAGTAAAAGCTTTGCAGAAGAAATGTTTAGAAGGTATAGCACACCAGCGATATAATATGAAGAAAATCACAGATGCTCTTCAGTAAGTATGCATATGTACTTTTTAATGATCGCGAACACATAAAAACTATAATTATATGTGTGTACATGTAGCTGCATGTGACTGGTCATCATATATAAGTACGCTGCTGCTCTGCAGGTGTTTTACAGAAGGGAAAGTTTGGTTTGCCCTTCATCCTTTTACATGTACTTGTCCATGGACAAAACTAGATCCTGCATTTTCTTTAAAAGTACTGGAAATGAAACTTAGTATTCTTATTAAAGGCATTTATATGATTATAAACAAATTTTGTTTTCACCAAGGATAAAAGATCAGGTCACTGCTACTAAAAATAAAACAAAACTATATTATAACAGGCCTTTTTCAGTCTATTTTGGAAAAAAGTACCTAGCAAAATTTGGATTTTTCGTGTCGAGAAATGTTCAAAATTGGGAAGAATTTTCATTGACAAAAGCATTTTTTGGGCAGGGGGTTTACCAGCCATTTTGGATAAAAATCATATAAATTGTGGTTATATATTTTGTAGGTTGTTTAAAAATTAAAATTTGGATATAGAGTCTAATAATCATAAGTCATAAGACACTTCTTTCCGACCATCGGACCCGTTAGATAGGCAGAAAAAGGCCTGTATTATAATGTAATACATGTAAGTACACAAGATATTATCATGAAAGTAAATATAAACATTGTTCTATAGGTTTGCCATTTATCTGTCTGTTAATTTTGTCAATTCTTCATCTGTCTGTCTGTCCTCAAAAAGGGAAAAAAATAGAAAAGTACATACTGTATGGTCATGAAACAGTTAATCCTAGCTTCCATTACATTTGCAAATGTTCCTATTTGTAGGTTCCTTACAGTAGCTCTTTCCATTATTGAAAATGTGTTTATGGCAGGTCTGTGAGAAATCCTACTACGCATGAACAGGGGGCCATCAATGGCATCCAAGGAAAGATGCTGAAAAGGAAAACTGCCTTTAGAGATTTTGAAGACCATCTTCCGCACACAAATGGGTGACTACTCATTTTATGAATTCCAATTTAATAGTGTATGGAATCAGCTCTTAAAATATTTGTTGTTTAATCAGAGAAGAGACTGAATAATCAATTAATCACTAGGAATTATGTGTAGTTATTTTAACTGTTAAAGTAAACAGTATAATTATTTCATGCATATATTTTTCCAATTTTAATGTGTGTTTATTCTTTTTAACACCTGTTTAAAAAAAACAAGGCACATTATTGGAAAATCTGATTGGTTGGGTGGGCGGGCCAGGAGAACATTGTCTGCTCAATAACTAAAAAAAATTAAATTGGATCATCATGAAACTTGGTAATAATGTTAATGGGCATATTATCTTGGTTAAACTTTGATGACCTGCCAGACGGCATCAAGCATTTCTGAATTATGGCCATTGAATTTTAAATAAATAAACAAATTTACCTTTCCGCTCTCACTCCACTATTTTACATCAGAACATCATTAAAACATGGTACACTCTTCCTCCAATATAACCTTTATGACGTGGTCCAAGACACAAACCAGAGTAATTAGCATACCACGTTATAAGTAATGTGCTCATTTATTGCCATTTTGTGTTTTCTTTTGACAATGCATGTACATGCATATAAACCCTACTGTGTCTGTAACTGGATACAAAACCCCTTTTCTAATATGTATATATATATTTATATATCAGATAATCCCATATTATTACCATCTCAATTGAAAAAAAATATTCTTGCCACTTTTGATGATAAATGTGTTTAAGAATTTTACAAATACAAACAAACACCATTTTTCAGATGTGTAAAGTGTACAGTGCATACTGGGACAGAGGTTTTCCAATGGAACATGCACAAATCAGATGTATTTGAATGTTAGCATTTAAACTACCTGTGTGTGAATTCTAGACTGTATTTAAATTGTTGCCATTACAACACTACCTGTGCATGATTTCCAGGCTGTATTTGAGTATCATCCTGGGCCAGGTGAATATCTCGCTCCTCAACAAGGAAGACAAGTATGTACATACCTTTCAATAGAATACATTTATGATCTTTATAGACTAAACTCTTAAACAACGGGTTGCAAAAAGATTTGTTAAGCAAGCTGTTAATATTACAAGTGACCATAAGTATTCTGATTGCATCATCTTACATTCATGATGCATGGTTGGAAGATCATTGCTTTCAAGTTTGGTGATTAATTTTGTGTGTAACAGTTTTAAAGTCTGTAGTTTCTCAACTGTCAAATTTCATGGTGGCTAAATGATTTGTCAGTTGAGAAAAAATATACTATACTCAGTTTCAACAATGGCATAAGATGGTTAGTTCAAATACTCTGTTATGTAACAATAGATGATTGGGGTATTTCTTTATGTTGCCGAAGAGTTTTGTTATCCCTTTGCATGCTGGGAAATTTTTCGTCTGCTAAAATGTCGTCTGCTGAATTTCTAAAATTAGCATTTTCTTTTATTATTTTCAAAGAATACTATCAGAATAGCAAACAGTTTGGATCCTGATGAGACGCCACGTTTTGTGGCGTCTCATCTGGATCCAAACTGTTTGCAAAGGCCTTCAAAATCTGGTTCCAGCGCTCAAAGGGTTATGCTCTGCTATAAGTATACTCATGCTCCTGCCCATTCATGCATATGAGCCCCGTTCTGGGAAAACTGTGCTTAATACATGGGCGTAAAGTGTCATCCCAGATTAGCCTGTGCAGTCCACACAGGCTAATCAGGGACAACACTGTCCGCCTAAGCTGGATTTTCATTAAGAAGATCTTCGTTTAAACAAGAAAAATCCATAAAAGCGTAAAGTGTGGTCCCTGATTAGCCTGTGCGGACTGCACAGGCTAATCGTCGTGGATGACACTTAACGCACATGCATTAGGCCAAGTTTTCCTAAAACGAGGCTCATATGAGAGCAATGGTAGTAGAAGTGGTGCTGCTGTTTCAGGTACCTGTACAAGCAGGACTACGAGCGCTTCAAACTCACGCTCAGTTACATCATATTGGGATTCTCCCTTGTCTTGGTCCTTACCAACTACATCCCCAACCTCAACCTCACCAGTCTACGGTAGCATATTGTTTGCCTCTCATATAAAATGATTTATTATGACAATAAATGTTGTATGTGGGTGAACTATTATGAATTATTGCACTGTATATTGATTGTTTATACCTGGCTAAATCTCAAAACAATTCTAAATGAGTGTGCCATATATGTTATATTACCAATTTTTTATGCATGCAAATGTAACCGATGTTTATGTTAATGTCAAACATGTTTTAAAAAAGAGTCTACGGTAACAACCCACTTGTTTCTTGTTTGGCTCACCTCTGCACATAGTGCTCAAAGAAAGCTCTTGTGATCACTCTTTGTCCTGCGTTGCTATTTGCCGTGTGTTTTTACATCAGCAACTTTTAGCTTGTAAAGATTCTAGAGGCCACATTTTTCTTGATGAAAATTTGCCATAACATGTAAATGACAATATGTAGGTCATGTTTGTGTCTGGGTCATGTGTGTCCAAAAACTAGGTCACCATGTCAATTCTAAGAAAAGACTAAAAATAACCTACCTAGAAGCCACATTTATGATTCAATCTTGATTACACATTTTGATGAAATATACTCAGAATGTTAATCTTGACAATTTCTTAGCCAAGTTTGAACCTGGGTTATGTGGCCCTTTTAACCACCCTAGAATCTACATTAATGACTCACTTTTATTTTCTTAAAAAACTAGGTCATCATTTCATACATAAAAAAAAACTTGTTAACACTCTATAAGGCACATTTATTACCTTGTCACTATGAAACTTGGTCAGAGTGTATATCTTGACAATATCAAGGTCAAGTCCAAATATAGGCCATGAGGTCAAATCATCGTAAAACCTTGTTTCTTCTTAAGAAGCCACTTGTATGACTTAAGCTTGATAAAACTTGGTCAGAATGTTAATCTGGACCATATCTAGGCCAAGTATGATTCTGGGTCAAGTGTGTTGCAAAACGAGGTCATCAGGTCAAATCTTAGGAAAAAAATATATTTCCACACTAGAAACCAGTCTTATGACTCAATATTGATGAAACATGGTCATGATGATTATCATGACATCAAAGCCATGCTTGAATCTGGGTTAAGTGGGATCAAAAGCTAGTCCACTAGTTTAATTTTTGCACCTTGAACTCAGGTGAGCGCTTCAGGGAATCATGGCCCTCTTGTTCATGTACAATTTTATACTGTGATCATTTATCTGGAAAAAATATTGAATAAATTATCATGTTTTTTAGGTGTGTATGTAGATGTTAGATTCTGCGGAAAAAAACATTCTCTTAATAAGATGTTATATTTCCTCCCTTGCAATAATTTTCCCTTAGTAAATTGTTAACTTCAATCTGAACACAGTTATAAATATTTAATTTCAATAAGTGTAACTGGTATCTATATGAAGTATGTGATATAACAATGTTCTTGAAGGTTTGCTGATTCGGTGCTTCACTTTCTGCTAGTCTGGTACTACTGTACGCTCACCATCCGAGAACAGATTCTGATTGTCAATGGATCAAGGTAGTGTGAGTTCAGTATATACGCCAAACGACCATGACATTTCATGCAAAATTTGTTCATAACTTACTTGTAAGTGTATCTTATTTTATTATCGTAATAGCCATGTACTGTTACCATTAATGTCATGTTCTGAGAAAACTGGGAATAATGCTTGTGCGTAAATTGTCATCCCAGATTAGCCTGTTCAGTCCGCACAGGCTAATCAGGGACGACAATTTCCGCTTTTATGGAATTTTTCGTTTAAATGATGTCTCTTCTTAGCGAAAATCCAATTCAGGCGGAAAGTGTCGTCCCTGATTAGCCTGTGCGGACTGCACAGGCTAATCTGGGACGACAATTTACGCACAAGCATTATGCCAAGTTTTCTCAGAACACGACACATATATACTGTATATACTAACGTCATTTACATGCTTCTGCTAGTGGCTAAGCTTAGACAGACAATGCCTGACATATCAATAAGCTCGCATGATTACATTATGTTTGTTTGCATTCAAAT